>WBMZ01015007.1:0-31106 GCA_013400975.1 Atrichornis clamosus
GCCCCGCCCCGCCCCGCCCCGGTCCCGCAGCACCGCCCGCGGTACCCCGGTGGCTGCATCACTCCATGGCGCTGTCCCCCGATGACCAAGCCTCCCGATGGCTGTGTCCTGCGATGGCCTTGGCCCCGGATAGCTGCGTCCGTGATGGTCGTGCCCTCCGATGGCTCTGTGCCCTGGTGGCCGTGCCCCGCGATGGCCATGCCCCTCGATGGCTGTGTCCCCGCGTGGCTGTGTCCCCCTGGTGGGTGGGAGGGTCACCCACGGGCTGCCCTGCGCGGCGGGATGTCCCCGGGACCGTGCCCGAGGGCTCTGCGGGCAGCCTTGGCCCGCTGTGAGATTTCAGTGCTTTCCAAAGGCGCTTGTAGCGGCCGGAGCGCACGGGCGGCAGCGGCCACCAGTCCTGGGCGAGCCAGCCCGGCTCCCAGCAGTGCTGTGGGCTTCCTGCCAGGCTCCCCCGAGCACTGCCCCGGCCATGAGGAGCTCCTCTCCAGACTCCAGCGGGCTTGTCAAATGGGATCTGGGCATTGTGGCACTGGACAGCAGCCTCCAGAGTGTGTGGGAAGCAGGCAAACAGCCTCGACTACAAGTGATCTGGGGCACTCCAAGCGTGCAGCTCTTTGCTGTGCACCTTGTGAGACAGGTGGACACACATCATCCCTGCAGTGCCAGAGCCAATGGAGCAGGACACTGAGCTGCTTGCACACGTGGCCCGTGGCACAGGCAGTTTTCAGTTGGTTTTTTTTCCTTCATGCTACTTATTCTAATCCAGAAATTCATTTCTTTCTAAGCATGCAGTGATTTTAAAAACACTGATAAACTTTGTCTTTCGTTTTGTAAAACAATCAGTAGATATAATTTTGGTTGATAATGATATGAAAGTGTATTGTTATTTTCCAACAATCATATCTTTAGGCCAAAATTGAAGTTTGGATTTATCTTGAGCTGTGGCTACATTATTTGTTTCCTTAGTGTGGTGGTGGGCTTGTTTCCCTGCCAGGTTTGAAAGTAAATTGCAGTTTTATTGCTGCTCTGCTCAGCACTGGGAGTGGAAGCCAGCTTTCTGCTAGAACAGAAATCAAAGGGTCATTTTCGTAGTCCCTTATCTTTGTACAATACCCAATAGCTCTATGTAAGAAACAGTCAAAACATACTTATTTTTCTGTGTTCTCCAGGCAGTTCCTATGGGGTCTGTCCTTGGATAGCTCCTAGAGGTGTCCCCATCCTGTACAGCCTCCTGAAGGTGTGCTGAGACATCCATTTTCTTCTTGCCAACAAGAATGGCTCAAGAACAGCCAAGCTGCCAGGGTCTGGGTGTGATCAGCTCCATACATTATGGGTCAGACCAAGAGATATGGGTCATAACTGCAGAGCATGGAGTTGCACTGAGGCCTTGAACCACCTCTGACTGTCATCCCTGACTTGCAGCACAGACCTGGTCTTTGCAGTGCTGCTGCTCCTTCCTGCCCATCCATGGTCCCTTCCTGCAGCACCTCAGTGCACATGGCTGTGTCCCAGCTCATGCCCTTACCTCCCTGGATCTCGAATGGCTACATCCATTGAATTCAGCATAACTGGGCAGGAGATGGGTGCCCAGGTGCAGTGAGCAGAGGCTTTGAGCCTCCTTTGGCAATGATCACCAGGACTGGGGGACCTTCACAGGCCTGTACATTTTAAATGCCTCCAGGGTTCTTACACCGGAAGGAGAATATTCTGACATTTCTGGAGGCTTACCTGCCTTTGTTTTGCCAAAATCCCACTGAAATCTGCAAACATTTAGGATCTTGCTCAGCTGTTTGCAAGCAGATGAAAAACTGATTGCAAATCCAGGTGTTTCTTTCACACTGTCCTGATGTCCCCCTGTTCCCTGGAGCCTATCAGCAGCAAACAGAGGGCACAGCTCAGCTCCCAGGAGACCCCTGGCCCAAGGAGAACTGGCACTTCTACCTGCTGGCATGAAGTCCTCCCTCTCCAGTGCTGTCTTTCCTCCAGAACTGCTCTCAGGCCAGGCTCAGCTTTCATATCGCTTTCTGTTCAAAAGAAACAAAGTGAGGAAAGGTGAACTATGGGTTACAGAGGGGTAGGTGGTTCTGGCAAGACCCAAGCACCCCGTCCAATTTGGGTGAACTGCAGGACAGCACTTCTGAGCAGCCTGAGGAAGGGAGCTCTCTACCTCCCTTTGAAGGCCCGGTGCTGCAGGGGACTCTGATCAAAGCTAAAGCAATCCTCCCCTTTAGTGCACTCCCATTCACTACTGTTTTGCACAATGCCTGTGGCTGAGCAGTTAATGGAGGCATCTGCTGCACTGGCAGAGTTCAGCGACTTAATTAAAGACATCTAACAATCCTGCAGCTGCACGCGAGAGGCTGCGGGTCCTCGCAGGGCCAACACTGAATCTCCTCAGACTGAAAGCAAGCACCCCGCTGTGCAAAAAGTGCAGACATGCAGCCAGACACTCACATGAAAGCAGAAGCAGGGCCCAAAGCTTAAGGGTGGACTGGAGCCAGCTTGCATTGTGTGTCGCCAAAGCCTCATCATGCTGGAGAACTGCAAATCCTCGGCTCATGGATAGCTTGGAATGGTCAGACTTGCAGCAAGTGAGCAGAGCCAGGGACCTTCCTCACCCATAGGGATGGTTTTACCTGGAAAACATTTTTAACAGATATTTTCTCACTGAGTGAGAATGGCTAACTGGTTTAAAAAGACAGGTGGGAAAACTAATCCTGTACCAAGTGGTTATCAAGTTCTCCTCTGTGCAGGGCTGTGTTCTCTCCTGTTAAATGAAGAAACATTTCACTCATGGGCATATTTCTGGCATCACTGCACATTTGAGCTGATGGGGACTGTGCAAGGCTGTTATTTTAACAACTTACCAAAGAGGCTCACAGAACAGGCTGGTGGCTGCTGCTTGGACTGCTTGTCAGCAGGCACCAAGGGCTTTGCCTAAGGCTGCCAAGCACGAGACTGCCCTGCAGGGCTGAGGGCCAAGGAGCTGTGGTTGCCCTTTGGTGCCCTGCCCTGCCAGGAGCGGAGCAGTCCAGAGGCCAGGACTCCCAGGCACTGCTCCTGCCCCCTCGGAGCTGGGAATGCGACCTCTTGGCAATGTCACCGCTGGCTGCGGGGACGTCAAGCAGACAGAACAATCGATGCTGGGCTGCTTTGGTCGATGTGAATTTACAAATGAACTTCTGTCAGGAGAGCCATTACTGGTGTGAATAGCCTCTGTTCTCAGCAGTTTCTGAGGAGGGGATGGGCCCATCAAAGGCACCAGCACACAGATGCTGCAGGTGAGGAGAAGCATTTCGGTCCCAGGGTAGAGGCTGGTGGGTCTCGATATCCTGAGATGACATTGCTGCTCCAGAGGAAGGGCATGCCCTCTCCTCCATCCTGCTCCCGCTGCGAGGGAATTGCCCTTTCCCAACTGATCTCCGCGTGGGTGAACCCCACGGCACGGGGCACAGAGGGGAGGTTGGCCCGGGCACAGCACCATGTCCGGAGCTGTCCTGGGGATGACACGCCAGCCTCCAGCACAGCCAGGGCTGTTGTGTAACGTGTCACGTGGAGCCTGCTCGCGTGGAAGCAGTGCTCCACCTTTGAGCTATCGCTGGATTGCTCTCAGCTGTGGCACACGAGTGATTCGGGGCCAACTGTCCCAGTTTGCTGGGCCTAGCGTGAATTCCTTCTCCAGTCCTGGAGAAAAATCCCCCCTGGAACCAGGCACTTGGGCTGGCTTGTGACTCCTGAAGGGTTTCCTGCCCTCAGTATTGCTCCCTCACCCACTGGTGGATGGGAGTAAACAAAGGGCAAGATACGACATATTTAGAAAAAGAGGCATGCAGCCTTTTCAGACACAAACTCCTTCACAAACAGGAAAATTACCTAATTCTACCATGTAAAGAAATGATAGAGAAAAAACAAAGAACAAGCACATTTGCTTTTTTTCTGCTATCCCCCATGACACCATATAATCTGTCATTAGATAATCAAAGCAGTTTTATTAAATTAAAAGCAAGTTAGACATTCAGTGTCCTTGGCAAGGGAACTCAGACCAACCTATTTCCCACACCAGACTGGAAGATACATTCACTAGACATGTGAAATGGGAGACTTTGTCCCAAACCATCAACCCTGGAGCAATTTTGGCTCCCTCCCCCTCTGCTCTGCTCTCTGCTAGAGATCTGCCACCTCCCTGCCTGCCTGCAGCAGTGTCCCTGCCTGCACAGCTCTTGTGCTGTTCCCTTCTCAGCACACTGTCTGCCCATGTGAAAACCTGGTCAGTGCCAAGCCATGTTTCAGTCTGGTCAATTAGAGCCTGTTGAGTCCCAAGACCTGGTAGCTGTAGGCAGGCAAGATAGGGGGAGTAATGGCAACACATTTCCACTGAAGAGATGCCAGAAGATGTTTCTGCTTGGACAAAGCCAGGTGGGGATAATGGTAATGGAGGATGGAGTCTGGATGCAGAAAGCCAGTCATGAGCCAACACCACAGGGCAGGTTAGTCAGGTTGAAGTATTTGTGGCTTTTCTGGCATTTATTTGAGTCTCCTCTGCAGCAGGGAGAGGGACAGCACCAGGGAACAGCAAGGGACTGCCCCTTGCTCTTTGCCCAGACTTGCTCTCTCCATTTAATTTGTCTTTACCTCTGAAAGGTGCTGTACCCTTGTGCCATTTATCCCTCAGCAGCAGGAAGGGAGCAGGTTCCAGCTGGCTGGCTGCAGTAGAGCCAGGGAATTGAGAGCCAGGGAAAGTGGAGGTGGGCTGCACAAGAAAGAACTGAACAAACTGGGAAATAGATTGAAGGCAGGATCTGGTAGATCCAACAGGTCTTGGGTGAACTGTGATCATCTCTCTCTTGGCTCCCACCATGATTTGTGTGTGGGCTGTGGATGAAGCTGCCTGCCTTCCCCAAAGGCAGACTGGAAGAGGTGTAAGGCTGATGAGCTGGAGGCAGTGTAAAACAAGATGGGCCTTTACACACCAGTGTGCAAAGACAGTGGATGAGGCTGGGGCTGGGAGAGAAGGATGGATGAAGGCAGTGTTTACCTGCAGCAAGTGGGGGACTGAGATCAATCATTGGCCATCATTCCCTGCAAAGGCCCAGGAAGGCCCATGACTTTGTCAGTGGGCCTATAGTACTTTGGGTTTGATTGGAAAAGACAGTGCAATTAAAGCACCGGTTTCATGAGATCAGCCTCCAGCAGTGGAATCACAGCTTGGGGCTCTGCCGGCTAAGGTAGGACATCCACTCTTTGAGGGGGGGGTTCCCCACAGCCACCAGCTTTTTCAGAGAGGCACTGGGCTGCAGCCCAGGCACATTGGGGTGGGCCTCGGAAAACTTCTGCAGTTTAGCCAGCACGCGGGGGAGCCCCACGGTGGAGGCGTAGAACATGGGGCCACCCCTGTGCTTTGGCCACCCGTAGCCATTGATGTAAATGACATCCAGGTGCTCTGGGCCTGATGCTATTCCCTCAGCCAGGATGGCAAACCCTTCGTTGATGAGAGAAAACAAACACCGCTCCAGGATTTCCTCCTGGTGTATGAAGCGGGTCTTGATGCGATGGGTGTCTCTGTACTGGGCCAGGAAGTTGTGGAGCCACGGATCTGGCGTGGCTGTCCTGCCCCCAGCCTTCTCATACTGGTACCAGCCTTTCCCGGATTTCTGGCCGAAGCGGCCGTGCTCACACAGGAGGTCTGGCAGGGGGCTGTAGCGCTGGCCATGCCGCTGGCGGGCCGGCGTTCCCACAGGGAGGGATGGCCCGGTGAGGCCCTGGTCCTTCCGAGACCTCCAGCCCACATCCAGCCCAGCAAGGTCAGACATGCGGAAAGGTCCTATCTTAAACCCAAAATCTTCAAGAACCTGATCTACCGCTTCCGGTCTGCTTCCTTCCTCAACAAGGAAAACTGACTGTTGTACGTACGGAAACATCATTCGATTCCCAACAAACCCAAAACAATTCCCTACCACCACTCCAACCTTTTTCAGGTCTTTGGCCAGCTGCATAGCAGTGGCGATGGCGGTGGGGGATGTGTGACGGCCGTAGATGATTTCCAGCAGCCTCATCACGTGGGCAGGAGAGAAGAAGTGGGTGCCAATGACTTGCTGTGGGCGGCTTGTGGCAGAAGCTATTTCATCGATGTTCAGGGCTGATGTGTTTGTACACAGCAAGGCCCCTGGCTTGCAGACCCTTGAGAGCTTGTGGAATATTTCCTTCTTTAGTGCCATGTTCTCAAACACAGCTTCAATGACTAGATCTACATCACACAACAGATCAAAGTCCACAGTGAACTGGAGACGTGCAGGGTTGTGGAAATCCAGGGTTTGGGCATCCTGCTCCATTTTCATAGCCTCACGTTCCAAAAGGAGCATCACAGCTTTTCTTCCCATGTTCAGACACTCCAGATCCTGCTCCAGGGCTACCACAGGAATGTTGGCCTTAACCAGAGAGGTCACAATGCCTCGGCCCATTGTTCCCAGCCCTAGGGATAAAAGTGAGATAGAATCAAAGACTAGAATAGAAAATTAATCTCTTGATAGTAGCATTTCC
Source organism: Atrichornis clamosus (assembly GCA_013400975.1). NCBI lineage: Eukaryota > Metazoa > Chordata > Aves > Passeriformes > Menuridae > Atrichornis > Atrichornis clamosus. Next base: position 6,541 of record WBMZ01015007.1, read on the forward strand.
TTTGTATCTCCAGGATAAAATGTGGAAGCCTCTGGAAAACGTGGTGCACACACAGAAAACAGATATTGAAGCCTGGGAAAAAGGAAGGTGAATTCACTCTTTCAGTGAGCCTAAATGGTTGAAAAGAGGTAGCACAAAGGCAAGTTAGTATCTTCACAAGCTTACAAAATTCCAGTGGGATTCACCCAGTGTGCACAGATTCTGTGATTCATGTCTTCTCCCTGCAAGGTTTTATACCTATGGAAACCAGGATCACTAAGGAGTGAGAACCTGGGGATTAAAGAGAGATCTGAGTTACAGCTGCAACCCCGTTACCACCTTCTGCAGGCAGGTTCAAAGCAAGCTTCACCCTGAGGGCATCAGTGCCTCACTGTTCCTGTGGGATGAATTGTTATGGGCAGTGAGCAGATACACCCCACACGGAGATTTGGACACCAGCAAATCTCAGATAGTTGGTTTCTCCCTCTTCCTTCCAAGCTTCCTTTTTGTCTCCCTCCTCTTCTCCCTCTGCGCTTCATCGCGTAATCTTTGGAGCAAAAATAATTCAGCTGCTATTTCTGTAAAGACTTGGATGCTGATCTGCTCTAAACTTTGTCTCTAATGTCTTGTGTGTCTCTCAGTGCCAGGTCAAATGGGATGGAGCTAACACAGCATTCTTAATCTAGATTTCAACATCTTCTCTCTCCTTTTAAACCACTCTGGCACATCAGTAGCCTTTTGCCTGCTGCTCACTTTATATCAGGCATCTCTGCCCACCAGGAACTCCCCAAGTCGTCCAACACAAGCCATTCCTAACATCTGGAGATTCTCAAAGTCACTGTCTTCCTTGTCCAGCCACACAGTTAAAGCTCTTGCCCAGGATCCCTGTAACTGAGAATCCATTTACGCTGTAATTTTTTCCTCCAAGATCCATAAATGTGCTCATACCCCAGGAATACCAGTGGAGAGATTACTGGCTCGATCCCTTGCACCAGCACTGCCCTCTGTGACATTCCATGAAGCTGCATACTTACACTTTCCTGTGACACACAACCCATGATCCTGCTCTCCCACAGTGGAGGCTCTTCCAACTAAGTTAATGCAAACTAGTAAGGGAAGGTCAGCACAATTTTTCCAGCTTTGAAAGTGCAAAGCATCTGAATGAGAGGATTATTAATATCCTAAATAAAGCACCAACCAAAGTACAAGTTTGTTATAATTCTGTAAAAAAATTTTTTTTTAATCCCAGGTTTACAAATGAAAGTCAGCTAAACAAACAAACAGAAACAAGGGGATTAAAAAATTTGTCTAAAGCAGCTTTGTAAAGAAGAGCTGAAATGATGTCATCATTTAAACAAGTTCCAGCAACCAAGGTCAAACAAGGTAGGATGATTTTCCTGCATGCTAAACATCCTTGGTTTAGTTCTGCCCACCCTGAGCTTGTGTGCACACAAGACATTTCAAACATTCCCTGCTTAGCCGCCAGAAGATAGTTTTTACTGGCATCACTAGCTGGCAGCCTGCTTACAAACCATCATTACACTCCCAAGCAAGTGCTGAAGTTCCTTTCTAGGAAATTAGATTTGCTACTTCCTAATCAAGTTCTACTGGAAATTAATTTGAAAATAAAACTAGAAGAACATGAATTAGCTCCTAGTATTTCAGTGTCCATGGTTTACTGAATGAAAAAACCCAAACACAAGTAGCTCCTCCCACTGCACTCAGTCTCCAGAGCCTTGGATGTGGGAGCAGGTACAGTTAGGGGCAGTTTTTCCCTGGCTTTCGTGAGCTACAGGAACTGCTTTATTCCTGCAGTGCAGCAGGGTAACTCACCCCCCCAGCCCAGCCCCGCTCTCTTCAGACATCAAGTGTTTGCAGTTCCACATGGCTCCCTCTTGAAGGAGCCCTCCACCTTCCCAGGGTGGAGGCCTGAAGTTTCTCTCCAGAATTTCCAAGTTCTCCACACATCCTGGGTCGTATTCACTCCTGATCCTCTCAGCTTAACTCTCATGACTGAAATCTTACCAGTTCTCTCACAATATGAACACTGCCTCTTCTAAATCAAAACCTCTTCTGTGGGCAGATGTTCTCCAGCCTTCTTTTCCAGGGAAGCTCTGTAATGGTGCCAGGTGATTCCCCTGGTTGCTTTCATCATGAGTACTCCATGTGGGTTTTAGCCATCCCATGAGAGACAGGCACACATGCTTGTAGTACTACACTTTCTAGGCCATGGGAACAGGTATAAGAGATAAGAGATGAGCTTGCCAAGCTTGTTTCTGACCTAGAAAAGCTGTCTCTCAACTTCCTACAGAACTCTGCAATGGCCTGTATGCAATGATGTTTAATGAAGCTGGCAGAGAGAGTAATGAAAGCCCCAAGGGGTTTGTTACATTAGAGCTTGCACAGCATGATTCCCCTGGAAATATTTTCTAAAATTGGGCTATAAAACTAAGGAGAGCTTTGGGTATCTAGCAGGGAAAGACGCATTTCTGAGGACTCCTCTTTTCCAGTTCAGAAAGCCAAGTGAGTTTGGGGAAGAATATGTTAGAGCAGAAAAAAAGGGTAGAGAATCATTAGGCCTTACATGTGTAGAAGGCTGTGGAAGAAAAAAGAAGTGAGATGTCTCATGCTCAGCTCAGATCACACAGACTGAAACTACTCCAGAAATTCTACTGTATGTTCCATTTTCTTACTCAATAGTGCTCTTCTTTCCCCCAAACAATGAAAAACCCTATATTCTCATCTTCCATTCCAGGGGACAATTTTCATGTCCAAGGCATATCTTTCCAAAAAAGTCTGAAATCTGCTTCAGGAACAGTGCCCAGCCATCCTGCTCCTGGTCTTTTGTTGTGAAATGAAGCTTTGGCATATAATTAAAACTATACTTGAACATATGTGATTTCAGGCCAAATATGGGTATGACAAATCCATTTGCAGGGCAAGCTGAGTGAATAATGCTGGTTAATTATTCATCTGTCATGTGAGGTACTTAGAATACAAAAAAAATCATACAAAATTAATTGAAGGACTTAAAAAACAAATTTCAAAACAAAAGAACTTGAAATATGTACAAGGCAAATTATGTACAGTGACACACACTGCAGAAATACTGATCAGTGGAAAACACTCTGGACTACAATGACTATTTGGGCTTTTAAATGTCTGGCAACAGAAATACTCCTTTATAGATTCGTAAAAATATGCAAGGGCAGTTCTGGATTTTTTGTTAAAAACAACAATAAGCAATTGGTGATGATGGGCAGCTGCAGGCTGAGGCTGTTGCTTTCTCTTTTTCAGGGTATCAGTTTCAAGCAGCAATAATGTGATACTCCAGGCAAGCAGGGAGCTATGGGGAGGTGCAGCTGGAAGGGACAGAGAGAGAGAGGAAGTCTCTTTCTGGGTGATGAGGAACCAGAGAAAGTGAAAAGAGGTGGGAGCCAAGAGCTCAGAACAACAGAAGCAAATGAGACAAAAAGTCAACATGAAAAAGCCAACATGAAAAAGTCAACATGATCTTCTCAGTTGCTTCCCACCATGCAGCAATAAAAGATGGAAGCAGCAGCATAATGCAACGTGGGGTTAGTGTGTGAAACAGCTCAGCACTGTCTGTAGGAAAGTGGGGTCTGCATGATTTCTGAGCAGCCTAAATTGATTCAACACCTTTCTCTGACTGCTCTCCTCTCTGCAGTGAAAATAGAGAGGCCCTGGGTCACCTGGGTAGACTCAATACTTGCATGGATGAGCAGCACTATTTTAAAAGGTGTCAGTCCCTTAAAAATCATCCCTAAGATTTTGATTTTTGGTAGTGCAAGGATGTACTTAAGATCAAAAACGTGAAGTTACAAAGTCCTGTAGAGCATTGTACTAGAGAATGACTTTTTGTTATAGCAGCCTGAAAGAAAAAATACAATTATGTTGGCATGTTCTCCACCTGTCTCTAATGGACTCCCAATTTCTGTGATATCAAAAGGCAAAATAGGAGAAAAACCTTCCTGAGAAAGGAGAAAAAGCACAGCAAGGAGCATAAAGAAGTGATGGAAAGCAGCGACACTTTGGTGTGGGATTCAGGGTTAAAAGAAGGTGACCAAGAACCTCCAAAATAGGAGGTGTGACATGAAATGAAGTATGATAAAACAAGAGTATAAGCAAAGCAAGCTCTACTGGTGGGCTATGGGGGCTGTGTAATGGGAGCAGGGATTCAGCACAGGCACTGCAGTCTAGGGGCGTGCCAAGGCCCTGCGTGCACTGATGAGCTTTAATGTCTTTGACCAGCCACACCGGGAGCCTCCACCCACCTGCACTGCCCATGGGCCTCTGAGCCCCATTTAAACTCAGATGTGGGCTTGTAACCTTTTTTAAGCTTCCCTGGAGGAGTTCTGGTGGTTTACTGTGGCTATGAACACTGTTGAGCTAGACCTCAGCCTGCAGACTAGCTTCCACCTTTACTTCAGATCTATATCATTCTGGGAATTTGACTTGATCACCTGTACTTCCAGGAGGTCCTGGCCACAACCTCTGGGCCTGCCCTGCCTGCCTTGCTCAGGTACTGTAAATACTGATGCAGCAGTGGGTTGTGCTGCCATCCAGAGGGAGAAATGGATGGGTAGGAACTTCAGCAATGGGAAGTGTAAAGTCCTGCATGTGGGGAGGAGCAGTCCTGTGCACCAGTAGATACTGGGGGCTCCCCACAAAAGGGTTTGGGGGTGCTGCTGGACACCAGGTCGACTCTGAGCACCAATATGACCTTGTGGCAGAGAAGGTTAGTGGTGTGTGGAACTGTGTTATGAGGGGTCTTGCTGGCAGTTTGAGGGAGCTGGTCCTGCTCCTCTACTTGGCACTGGTGAGACCAGAGCTGGAGTGCTGGGTCCAGTTCTGGGCTCCCCAGTACAGGAGTGATATGGAGTGATTGGACTGGGTTCAGTGAACAGCCACTAAGATAATTCAGGGACTGGAGTGTGTCTCATGAGGAAGGGCTGAGAGAGCTGTCACTTCAGCTTGGGGAAGGCTCAGGGGACTCACCTATGTGTATAAATACCTGAGAGAAAGGTACCTGGTAAAGAAGATGGACCCAGACTCAAGTGGCCTCTGGTGACAAAAGCAGAGGTCATGGGCACAAACTGAAACTTGGTAGTTCTACCTGAACATAAGGGAACAATTCTTTTACTGTGGGGTTGGCTGAGCACTGGCACAGGTTGCCCAGAAAGGTTGAAGGTGTTCTTGAAGGTGTTCAAAAGCTGTCTGGATATGGTGCTGGGCAATTGACTCTATTTGAGTAGAGGGGTTGGACAAGATGACATTCAGAGGTCCCTTTCTGCCTCAGGGATTCTGTGGTTCTGACCCCCAGGAGGTGTTCTTGCCACTGGCTCCCCATCCCTGAGGTGCAGCTGCTCCCTGCCAGTAGATCATTAACAGGATGTGTTGAACATGGCTAATATGAAGGTTGCCTGTTATCCTGAGCATACTAAGCAGTAGCAAGGAAGAAACATCTTGGTACCTGGTCTTGGTGTAATTACTCCTAGAATGCTGTTCCCACTTTGGCTATATATGTTTTATGAAGAGTTGAAAAGTTAGGGGAAGCTCAGGGTCATTAAAATGACCAGAGTGTGACAGATTGTACTCTGCAGCAGAAGTATCAAAGCACTTAGTTTATTTATTCTGCAGAAGTAGGAGATAACTTGAGCCTTGTCTGTAATCAGCTACAAAATCACTGAAACTTGGGGGTGTGGTTGGGGCAATTTCAGACCAGAATTCAGAGATTTGTCCAGAGATGAGTGGCAAATGCTTAATCCAATGGATGGGAGATGCCCATCAGTTCTGTTTGGAAATGAGATACGGATTACCTTACTACTAGAAACTTTCAAATAGAGGTTGCATTTGTCCTCAGAATTCCCTCTAGCTCAGTTACAGCACCAAAATAGGCAGCTCAGCTCTAACAGCCCTTCTGGCTAAACTGTCATTGTGATTAGGTCTTTGCAAGAGTTGTTCTGGTGTGGTTTAGCAGCACAGAGCAGAGAATGTCCCTCCTGGTCACCTGGGCATTCCTACAAACTCTAATGTGAGCCCCTCCTGTCAGAGCACACACTGCAGGACTGACCTCTCTGGGACTGACTGTGTTCAAGGTTCTGTGCTCTTCAAGTCACAGTGTAAATCTGGTAATATAAATACCTCTTTGCCTGCATGCTTTAACAGCCACAGATCCTTCTCACAGAGTTTGTGGAGCAATGTTAAAACACCCCATTTCTATTAAAAATATGGCATGGCAGCTAATGAAGAGAACTTCCAAAAACAAATCTCTATGGTCTGAAATGAGCTGTCAGACAGCTCAAGAGCCCTGAGAAACACCCAGAAAAAGCAATGTTGATCTGGTGAGCATTCCTTGAAACAGAATGGATGTTTTCCAAGTGCTCCATTACTTGTCTAACCATTTTTGAGTGCTACTATCAACAGGCAGAGCTGAAAGATTTTTTTTTTTTTAATCTCAGCAGTGCATCGAAGGTTTTATTTAAATTGCTCTTATAAAAAATTAATGAAGGCATTATCTTGCTGGGCTACAAAATGGCAGGAGTGGATCCCAGTGAGATGAAATCTTCTTAAAATACAGCTGTCAAAACGTTTTTGTATTAATATATCCCTGAGTGACTCTGTGCACATGCACTTGCAGTACAGAACTAGACCAGGAGGAGGAGAATTTCATACAAACCTGCTTCTAACACGGAGCAAAGCCAGGACTCTGTTTAAAAGGGAGCAGAGTGCTTATGGTCCACACACGGAGCTGTCTCCGAAGTGACAGGAAGCTATTCTTCCAAAGAAAGAGGTGCCATCAGGTTCGGAAGTAGTGGCATGTGAGTTGCCACCTGAATTTGGAGCTTACCCACGCAGCGACAACTTCCCTCCCTGGTCACCAGCGGAGGTGGACTACCTGTGCCTGTGACAGTGCGAGTGACTGCTGGGCAATCCCAGTGCTGCCTTCGGCCGCGAGCAGAGCCCGGGCACGGCGGTGCCCCCGCTCCAGCTCGTGGCTGTGCCCCGCAGCGCGCAGTTCCCCGCCCTTACCTACGACGGCCGCGCTGCGCACGGGCTGCGGCGCCGCGCTGCTCCAGGAGGCTCCGCGGGGCGTTGTCCACTTGTGCGCGGCTCTCTCGGCGAAGAAGGCGTACTGCAGCGCCCGGGCCTGCCCCGACGTCAGCAGCACACGGAACAGCTCCCGCTCCCGCCGCACGCCTTCGACAAAGGGTCTCTCCGTGGCGGCTCGGACGGCCTGGAAGCACAGCTCCGGAGCCAGGCACCCCCGCGCCTGTTTCTTCACCTTCACAAGAGCTTCACGCAGAAATGCTTCCATGTTGGGCAGTTTGGGAACTGGCCTCAGGCTGAGCCTGCGGGATCCCAAGGGCTGGCCTGGGGGGGAAAGAAATGGAGTTACAGAACAAAGCATCCACATCTTTTCAGATGCAGTCTTTCCAGACTACAGATTTCCATCCCTTTCCACAGTCTGGGAAGGCAGTTTGCCTCTTTTCCTCTGAACCTCACTGCATTAGGGTTTGCATGGCACAGTGAGCTGGGTCTAGAACTAAAGCATCTGGCATTTCTCTTTACCTCTGTTTGTTCTGACAATTACAATTTTGCAAGTTCCTTCTCAGACTTCAAAAAAAAGCAAGACTTCAGTTTCAAAGAAGTAGTTCTCTCCTTCTTCACAGGGTGCCCTGACTTCTCCAGTTCTCTTCCTCTACAGTCCCAGCTGCCCCATTCCCACGGATCTTTCAATAAGCTTCAGTACTAAAGTTTTCCTTCAGTATTGTTTAGTATTCAGGACCCAATTGACACCAGCCAGAGGCATTCCAGCCAGGATCCTGACCCAGACATTGACAAGAGACTGGGAAACACACCCTGACTTCAGCTGTTCCCCAACTGAAGAAGCCCCTCAATTCAGTTTGGGACTAACCAGGAGGGGAGCTCACACAGCATGAGTTGGGCAGCAAATGAATAACAAGGGAGAGTTCATGTTTCTGTGTCAGCAAGGGATGAATCAAGCAGCCACACAAATATGTGAAGCTCATTACAGATAGAGGTTGCTATGGTGATACCTAGAAAGGATTTTAATTGAGAGAAGTTAGTTACATTTCAGATGCCAAAATTCTCTGTCTTCTCCAGAAGTACAAACTCTGGCACAGCCATACTCTGGTGTTCCCGTGCTCTTAATGGCAGCTTGTTCGGCAAAGACCATAGAGGAATAAGATAAGCAATTTGGGATGTATCCCCTTAATACTGCAGTGTTTTCTCTAAGACCCTGCTGTCCTCACAGCGACATCCACATCAGTAACTGTGGCAGATCTCTGCATGGATTGCTCATTGTGTTTCCAAAGCAGCCAGGACTGCCACCAAAATGGGGTAGTAGGCTGAGAACTTTCTGCTGAAGCTCTCTGGAGAGACTGTCTCATTGCCCTTGCCTCTTAGATGAGCTCTGCCATGGGGGCACACTTCCTTCCCGGGCAGCATATTGCATCCAGCTCCCCTTTTTCTTCCTGTTTGAGCTAGGGAAGTGCCAATGCACCAGCAGAAGACTCAGGAAATCATACTGAGGATGCTGAAGAGAAGGAATAATGGCAGCACTGACGGCATGGTTGCCCATGGAGCATGTCCTGACTCTGGCTCTACCTCCAAGATTGAGCAATGCTTAAGAGAAACAGAAATACAAGTTTCCAGAATGAGTTTGTATACTGATTTCGTGTAATAATGGTCTTCAGATCTCAGGTTTTTTAATCAAGCCTTTTAGTGAGCAGAAAAAGATGAACACTCACAGTGTAAATAGCGTCCCTTGTAATCAGAGTTCTTAAAAATGTTTTCACATTGACAATGGATATAATTTGTATCAGCCAGTATTGCAGGTTTTAGTCAGGATAATTTTATTTTGGATTTATTTTGGATTTTTTTCCCCCAAAATCTAAGTTTTTAACCCAGAAATGCTCTTTATCTGCAGTTCTTTACTTAGCATTTAAATAGTGGGTTTCATTCCACAAGAGGAAAGCTTAGGCTTGTGCCAGAAAGCTGATCTGATGGCTGGCAGACTGTGCAGATCAAGGGACTTCATGACATCCAGTGGAAAAGAGTGGTAAAAAAGGAATAGCATTGGGAGCCTTTAAGCTTCAGAGAGCAAACAGTACTTGTAAGCACAAATACTGACGAGGGACAAGTGACTGTTCGTCAGACTTAAAAAAGTAACTTGAGGTCCTGTAATAAAACTCTTATTTAGCTGCAAACTAAATAGATTTTGCTAAATGTTTCTACAGCGCCTCTGTGCAGTATCTTTGCTTCTGCAATGCTAATAAGAATAAAGGACGTGTTTATGAACAGGAAAGAATGATCAGAATCCAATCCTGGGAAGAAGAGATCAGTGTGGGACACCTGTGGCTTGATTTCTGAAATCAAAGCTGCAGGAAAATGATGAACAGTGTCAGACATCAGTGCTGCAGGGAAAAGCATGATCCACGCACAGGAGGTAGAACAGGCTCCTGCTTTGTTTTACTGGGTTTGTGGTCCAGGTGGCACAAAGGACAGATCAAGTCTTTAAGATTTCTATCAGCAAAAGCATCATGCATGCATGCAGTATCAAATACCATGTTATTTAAAGAAAAGTATGTCATCCCAGAGTTGTAAACCCTTGGGATACGGCATGATGGCACATGCAAGAGACAGGGCTAGCCTAATGTTCTTCCTGGTGCAGGGAACTGCTTGTGAGTTTTTGAGGAATAAAGCTGAACATGGCCCCTGCCCCTCAAGCCTGCCAGAGACAAGCCCAGGCAATGTTAGAGCTTTCACAAACTCTGTTTGTGTCAAAGGGACCCTTGGCTAGGCCTCTGTCTAAAGGTGTCAGCCAGAACCTTGAGCCCTGGGGAGAGGTGAAAACATCTTGATATTGTGCATCTTGGCAGAGATGACTCACGGAAGGGCCTTGCAGCTGTAAGGGAAAGACTTTCCTCCAGTCTCCATTTCGAGGATGCAATTACCAACCAGCAGCATCTGTTCCGCCTCTGGCTTTGATGAGCCTGGGAAGAAACAACTGCTTCCTCCGCAGCAACTCCCGGGGGCTTACAGGCAGCAGCTCATCATCTTTCCACACAGCTAAATACCTGGGGAGCTTGAGCTAGTCCAAATGGCTCTGATTTTCCTTGGCCCCTTGGTGCAAGACATTGAGACTGGTGTGCTGAGGGCAGTCAGATGTGGTCAGAAAGCAAGGGGTGTATATGGAGAGCTTCAAAGTCTGCTGTGCGCAGGGCCAGGAGCCAATTTCTCCTCCAGCTGAGGAAGACTAAAGCAGGCCAACAAGAAGTGGGCAGGATGAGCTGCAAGCTGCTGCCTGCCACCAGCAATTCCAGCCATTTATCAATTTTGTGATGCCATCAGCTGGGAAAAGCCTGAAATGCAGCTTTGGATTACTGCAGTGATCGTCAAGCACATTTAATGAAAGGACGTTCTCCTTGTCCCCAAGGATTTAGCTCCTGTCTATTCCTTTTAAAAAAATGCCTTCAGAAGTGAAGATGTTTTCTTTAGCCTGGAGAGGTCAGGGAATTATTCTCATTTCTTATCTGCAATGTTTTCAGTGCTGCAAACTGGTTTTCAATGAAAAGTCTAACTCAGAATCAGTAATTGCCTCTGTGTATTCCTACACCCACTTACTGTTCAGAGCATCTTTTGAAGGTGTTCTTCATTAGGAACAATCCATAAAAATGTGTGGATGAGAATGCTCTCCCAACATGCCATAAAAGTAGCTCTGTCAGCTGTGTATCACAATAATCAAGGACCCCTGACACAGTAAGGCCAGTCATTTGAGACTGATCTCTTGCCATGAGATACTGCAGCTCCAGCACTGAGAAAGCTTTAGAAGGAAATTATGTCTGAATTGATTCTTTGAGACTGATCTTGCAGTACAGCCTTCCCAGGAATAGAAATTCCAGCGGTGACAGAATTAGTTATTTAGCCAGACTGCTCTGTAAGAAGTCAGCAGTTGTTAGCTTCACATTTAAAAAAAATCTCTTCAGAAACAAAATGCTGCATGCCACACAAACCCAGTGGACTTCTGTGATGCCTTTTTTTGTGTGCATTCTCTTTAGTTTTATTATCTGAAAAATGTTCACTGAAAACAAACCCCAGAGCAGCTCTGCAAGACTGTCATCTCTTCTGCAGCCCTGTTAGTGCTTGATGGAGAGAAAAGTGCTGGCTTGCTTTTGTATGACAGGAAAATTATTAACTTTAGGCAAAGGCCAAAGCCAGGAATGACTCTAAAGGAACATAGAGGCTCTGGGCACACCAATCTCTCAAATTATTAGATAACCTGAGGGTAAATGGTGCATCAAAACTTGTCATGGTCTTCTGCGGGGTCTAATGAGAAATTTTTCAGTCAGGGAAGAAACAGATTAGCTGGCTCACCAATGTTTTCACTGTTAAAACATGTACTGTAAATGCCAGTGAAGCTGTTGGAAAGAGTCTGAATGCATTTTTACAGTCCTGTGGGAGTTTATATATCGTCTGATGTGAAACACCATCAATGACATTAGTCATTTTTACTGGGGTAACTCAAACCAGCAATAAACAGATTGAAAATCCAATAATGAGTAAGACTGGGACAGGCTATCTGCTCAACATTCAGCCAGGATCCTTGTATACTTATACAACTCAAACCCCAAATTGGTAGTGACAATTTCCAAAGAAGATGAAGCTAAAGAACAGGAATTTGCCAGTAGTGGTAGAGGTTGTAAGCTCCAGAAAGCCAAGGAATAGTGTGCTTAATGAGTCTTTCCTGAGGGTCTTCCTTAAGGTCCAGCTGGCATTCACAACTGTCAACCACAGCACAGTGTCTGTCATGGAAAAAACAAGCATGCAAATATCAAAACTTCACCCAATTGCACACAGCATTTGTTGAAATCCAGAATGTTTGCTGGTTTGCCAGTTCCAGCAGTGTATCCATTACTCATTTCCTGACACACTGCTGCTGCTGCCAGCAGTACTGGGATAGATCTTGTGCAGGGCATCACTCAGAGCCCAGAGGGCACATCACAGGGAACACTTTGTTGAGTTAATTTGCCTGGAAGAGTGATAATATTTCACTGCTCTTCCAACAGATGGAGAAACAGAATTTTCATTCAAAACAGACAAACTCAGTGAACCAAAGTACCTTTGTTTTTCTTAGAAGCAGCAGTGAAGTACATCACCCATCTTTTGCTAAAGAATTATATTTAGTCTGATGACATATAGGAAAGAGAAAAGAGGACTGCTTATGCCATTGATTCTGCACTAGAAAATGCAGCCCTAGAATGCTGTGGGATGGATACTGTGAGAAGGAAGGGCATCTGCTATAGAAAACCTGGCCAAAGAATACCCTTGGCACCCACCTTGCACATCTCAAGGTGTGGAGAAGTATACAAGACACTGATATTTAAGAACAGCCCATTCTTTGAAGTGCCTTAAAATATGGTGCACTGTCATCTAGGACAAAGCTTAGGCTGCCTCAGCTTCCAGCACAGAGAAGGGGCCTTGTCTGTAGTGAAGAGAACTGGAGGAGCAAAACCAACACCCTAGCTTGGAACAGTATTGCCTGATAAGGCCATGTGATCAAAGCAAGGTTTTTGCTTTCCTGCATTCATCTCAGTGTGACAGAGCCCCAGATGAAATCCAGTGATCAGGTTCCAAAGGTACAAGGAGGTTAGTAGTGGAAAAATATCCTGTTTTCTCTCAAGGCAACACTCCTCGTGCTGCACAAGGAATGTTCATCTCCTTGAGTTAACTCCAGCAAATTTGATTCTGTTATTTCTAAAATGGGACAAAAAATCTCTCCACATCCCTCCCATCTGCACAGGCCATTTTTTTACATGCCACCCAAAGGATTAGGAACAGAGTCACTTACAGACCATGGATCATTAACATGGGCAGAGGATGTGCCAGCCCCTCCACTATAGGGAAAAAGTTATTTTTTGCTCAGCCATTATTGATGGTGCAACCAGAATGCATGTAATGCCACCTGTGATCCAGAACTATATATGGAAAGAGCACTTATTCCCCAAAACCAGTGGAGTGCAGCATCCCAGAGGAGCACGTGGGTTTGGATATATGATTAAAAAGCAGGAGGACTTGATATGTATCTGTTCTCTGAATCTCACTTGAATTTCTCCAGCTTTCCAGTATATGATTTTTTTCACTTCAGAAAACAGAAAACAAATTCTGCAATTAATTCTATCTTATATGGATGCCAAAATTCAAGAATGGAGCATATAAGTTCGAACAAACTGGTGGGCTTTGTTCTGATTCTTTTCAGCTCTGAAACATCACCAATTATTTCCTGGCATTGCTACAACTTGTTCCTCACCAATCACTTTGTTTGCCAAACGAATTGCTGCCTCAATGGTGTTTTCTTCCACAATTTCATCAACCAAGCCCAGCTTCAGTGCTTCAGTTGCTGGAATGTGTTTTCCTGTGATAAAAAGAGAAATAAGGTGACTCCAGTGGAGCCTGATGGGCAATTTTGTTCTTTTCCATCTGAACAAATGACTTGTGTAGCTGGTAATTAGCCCCTCCTGAGTGGCAGTGAGTTGAATTACAACCCAGGCAGTTATACAGGTAAAAAGTTCCTGTTTATTAGACCAAGCTGATGGTATGACTCAATGCCATGTTCTTCTGTACAGACACAGCACTTACCTGTAGTGATTATATCCAGAGCAGCTGGTATCCCAATCAGTCTGGGAAGTCGCTGAGTACCTTCAGCACCTGGAAGTAACCCAATAGTGACCTCTGGCAAACCCATCCAAGCCTAAAATGAAGTGAAATTTAACAATAAGTCTGATTAGAAAGAGTGCTAATTGCAAACTGAGCAAAACAGAGGAAAGACAAGCAGATGTGAGTCACACTGCTCCTCTAGGAAGCCTCAGAACTTCTACATAGAAACTTCATCCTTGCATTTTGCCACATAAATTTAAGACAAAAGCCCGCCTGACCATTTCAAGGACTTCTGTATGAAGGCACAAGGAGAACATGACTTTTTAGTGAATGTTTGTGTACTAGCACAGCACTGGGGGAGAGTTGTGGGGCCAGCAGTATTCCCCAGATGTATCAATAGTGCTTTCAAGGAGTTGTTACCAAATGCTGGAGGACATGTTGACTGAACTGTCACCTTCCTACACTAATTCTTGCAAGTTTAGTAAAGGGCTGGAAGGAACCTTGAAAACCATCTCATTCCAACACCCTGCCATGGGCAGGGACACCTTCCACTAGATTATGTTGCTCGGAGCCCCATCCAACCTGGCCTTGAACACTACTGAACTCTTCCCTAATCTTCCTTCAAACATGTCTTGGTGCACTTGACATCCAGCAGTCACAGCAGAGAAGCCAGGGGCAGCAGGAAAGGGAGGAGTCTTCTCTTAAAAAACATATCTAGATTTTGTTGCCTTTTCTCATCATTTGCATCTTTTCTCTTGAGCTTTTAAGAGATTTTGAGTCACTTTAAGACCACTACTTATAGTTCCAGTAAACATAGCACTTCGTCATGTGGTTTAGTGGGCATAGTGGTAATTGGAAAAAGGTTGGACTTGGTGATCTTGGAGGTCTTTACCAACCTGAATGATTCTGTGGCCCCCACATTAGGTGGCACAAAGGATGATGTAGAATATGTCTTTATGCTGTTGCAGCAGCCCACACTGCCATGGAGGAACAGTGACTCACTGCAGAGCTGAAGGGATGGACCTGTCCGTGAGCAGTCTCTACATGGGGACCAGGTACTGCTCAAAGGTGGTTCAGCATTTCTGAACCTTGAAGGAGGGGATTCAAGAAAAAACCAAATCACTCCTTAAGGCCCTTAAAACTGTCTTGTGGTCGAAGTGCTCCTTGGGGACCCAGAGCTCATGGAGAATCAAACCATAAATGCTACGTGCTAGCTGAGTTTCATTTACCTATTGAAACTAGGCCATGAGCAGAAAGAATTGCAAAACTCACAGGGCTGGGGAAAAAAAATAAATAAGAGAAAGTCACGCTGCATGAGTCAGTAAGATACAGCTGTCTGCATCAGAATGTAGATAATGAGACCTAGGGCAAATTAACATTCGGTTACTCAAGTTTCTAAGCAGCCATCTCCTACTAGTTACAAATCAACTTTATATTTAGAAATGACTAGGAATTAGTTATTTAGGAAGATTTATGAAAGCCTGTCAAAGCTGGTGGTGTAGGTGAAGAGTGTCTGAGCACACAGACTTGTATCCCGCAGCTATAAAGCCACTCTTCTCTGGGCAGGGGGTCTCAGGAAAGGCACGCTGTCCCCCTCTCTGCAGGAGCAGGCTCCCACCCTGCCCACGTCTCCAGATGCTTTCAGCAGTGTCTCTGGCCCGCAGGGTGTGTCACCTTCACGTGTGCAATCCGGTAGTGACAGCCCAGCGCCACCTCCAGGCCTCCTCCCAAGGCAACGCCTTCGATGGCCGCCACCACCGGCTTCTCGCTGCTTTCGATGAGCGAGACGATGGAGGCCAGCCCAGTGCCGTGTCTCTTCGGAGAGGAGAATCCTCGGATGTCAGCTCCTGAGGGCGCACAACGAGATTAGGATGAATTAGTGGGCAAGGTGGGGACTGGAACAATCCTTCCCTCAATGCCACTGCTCACAGCAGGAGAGGGGTTACGAGGAATCAACCCCTTTTGGGACCACCTTCAACGAACCCTGGATCCTTGATCCCGTTCAGAGAGCTCCAGGGAAGGCTGAGTACAAAAATGCAGAGCAACTGTAAGGATTATGCGGTCCCTGCAGAAATTAGCAAACATCCTTGGTGAAATTATGAAAAAGTTGAGCCTGGAGTAGTTAAGTGTGAGTTAGTACTAACAAGCAATGTAGAACTTCACAGAAATTCCCTGGCTTTTCAGGCTTCTACAACTGAAAGACCAGGTACATTCCATACACTGAACCAGTTAATGGTACAGATATTTCACATAAACAAAGCTATGGAGACTAAGGAAGCACCAGTATGTTTTGGAGTTGAGCAGCTGTCCCCCATTTCAGCATGAAAAGACCAGTTTATTTCTGACCTGGACAGTCCTGCTTGTCACATGCCCCATGTGTCAATTGTGGCACAGCAGAATAGACAAAGCCCACTGTCTTGTGGCCATTTCCAGCCAAATCAGGACTTTTATCAGCAGTGTTATGAGGCAGAGAATCTTCAGATATATTGGATGGAGAGTGTTTCCTGTTTTGCTCAAGCTGTATTTGATGTCTTACCTGCACTGAACTTCCCATTTTCACCACAAATCGTAACAGCTTTCACTGAGGGATCTGCATCTGCTTTCTTCAGCCCGTTCTCTAAATCCTGGAGAAGTGCCAGGCTGAAATAAAATAGATATCTAGTGAGTAACAGTCAACTACACTCCCCTTCCAAGAGGTCTGTGTTGTAAACACCAAGCAGCCCAGTGAAAATGAGCACTATGTCCAACAACCTGTCCCATAGCCTGTCTGCTGCCAGAGCCTCTTCAGGTGAATCCCTGCCTTAGTCTCCCTCTTACTCAAAGGACAAACACCCAAACCCAAGAAGCCAACTGCTGACCTGTCAGTCACTGTCTGGAGAGTCATCTTCAGGCTATGACTCTGCTGTTTCCACAGCAAGGAGCACAGGAAAATGTTCTTTTGAAAATGTCTTGATGAATTAAACATTCTGATTTTCAGGAAAACAGTTTAGCATAATTTAAAAGTAATTAATGCTAAACCACTGACAATCTAAGAACTTTTTGGAAGGAGCTCCAGGGATAAAAAAAGTTATCTCTCAAACACCTGACACAGGCTCTGCTGTGCTGATGTTAATAATGCTTTCACCTTGTGAAGATGTGTACATAGGTCCAGACTTAAACTGGTGTAGAATCCTCTTAAGGGGAATTTGGGCATGAAACTCTACACAGAATGTCTTTTGACTCATCTGAGCAGATATTTCTGCAGACACCAGCAGTTAATGTGGCTAGCAAAGAATTAATGAAGAATTTCAAAATGGATCTGTAGGAGCATAAATGGTATTTTTTCAAATCGGATATTTTAAAAGTCTGACCTGACTGTATGTCCTTTTTGCATTTACTTATTTAAAGCTAATTTATATATACATGTGTTTGGATGGATGGACATGAAGAGCATAGTCTGTTTTTGAAGGTGGTAACAATAGAGATAGGTAAAAATAGTAGCCCTAACACTTTATTAATAGAAATATTAATACAAATTTTGTGTATATATAATTTAGATACTAAAATATAAGGATACAGTGTATATTTATATATATAGTGAGAGACTATTCTGTGTGCATGTGTAGAGATGCCTGATTCAGAAAACCTGAGGCACAAGCAGTTGGAGGCTGGAAGAATATCCAAGAAGTATCATCTGTGCTTGCCCAGTCCAGCTTTCCTTCCTAGACCTTCTCCAAACCCTGAGCCCAGCTCCACAAGTAAGCATGTTGCTGAGGAAAAGGGAGCGGAGGTCTGCTGATGCCTGATGGAGAGGAGCGTTAATTACACAGAACTAATAGAAAGGCCTGAGGCATACTCAGTTTGGGCATGTTTTTCTATGTATTTGAGGGCATTTCATCTAAAAGGAAGCTTGTAGGGAAGTCGATGAAAAACGCATTACTGTACTCTTGTGTACACATATTTATAGAGGGCAGTGCTTGCAGCTTTGAGGTGGAAATCCATAGTCTGAAAAGGGAAATCTGGGAGCCCAAGGAGTTTCCTGTAAGCCACTATGTGAAAAGCTGCCAGCCAACCTCTGAATATTCCTCCTTCAAAATCAAAAATTAAGGCAAGCCATTAGCAAAGCCTATTAACCAGGGCTGTTGGCTGAGGGGGGCTGTCTAGGAGGGTCTCAGACTTAGATAAGCTGGACTGGATAGGGCTGTGCTGCCTGGATAAGGCTGTGCTACATAGAAGGATCATTGGGAGCCCTGAGACCTGACAACCAGAGACTGGGAGAAGTGTTATTTTTGGAGAGAGAACAGCCAGTTATGTACCAACTGCCCAATCCAGACATCAAAGACATCTCTGAAGTTTGATGTTAGTAATGGTTCTGAAAGCTGAAACTTAAAATGAGAATAATCTGGCCATGTGAGGTGAGTCAGTAAAGGTCCTTCCACTGCATATAGCTCTGCAGAGCAGAATATGAAAGTCTTCTCAAATCTTATCTATTAAATATGTTTTAAAATGTAAAAAAATTGGGTTTTATCTCCCTCCCCTTGGCATATCGGTGGCTACTGTTATTTGAGGACCACCCACAGGCTGCACCCAATGCTCGCTGCTCTTGGGGTTCTGTTTGTGCATCAGTGGAGAGCCAGGCCACAGCAATACCAACCTCACCCAGGAGCTGGGAGATTGCAGGAAAAGCCATTAGCAAATGTCATTACACTCTACAAACCATGGGGCAAAGAGGGAGAAAAAACACATCCCAGGATCCAAACAAATGTTAAATTACTAATTTGCAAATATTATCCAGACAAATGGCACAATTCTGTCAGGAACAGACAAGAAGCAATCAAAGTATTTCTGTGTTTGTTCCAGGCACGTGATCAGCAGAGGCAAAATGCCCGTAAAAAGGGTTGTCTGCAGTAAATGGAAAGGTTCAGGATTTTATGGAGGAAATCAGTTACAAGCCCTTAGCACTTACAACAACATACTCCCACCAGAATAAAAACTGGTCACCAAGGCTGCCACAAAATCACAGTTCAATACCTACATCACCTGTATTAACCCAACTATTTATGCCAGGGATCTCTTGATTCGGTACTTGCATAAATATCTCTTCTCTTTCCACACAACTTTTTCCCAATGGAATTTTCTGTGGCACAAAAAGGAAGGATAGTCAGACTTTTTGCACTTTCTTGTTTTCCTAAGATGGAGTGATAAGTTTGCCTTGAATGTGTCACAGTCCAACACACAGACTGCATTGCTTTGTCACTCACATATTGTAACTGGCACTAAAAGATGTAGTTTTCAATTAAAGCACCATAGTATGACAGTAGAATTATAAAAATACTCCAGAGTATCCCAACTTCAAACTGCTAGCTCATTAAAGAAACAAAAAGTCACTGTAATTTGCATAGTATTTCATTACTGTGACAGTGTCATTCATTTAGCAGTAATAATGCAAAAATTCCCTCCACGTGTTCCAAGGCTGCATCCCATGCCATGTAGTCAGCTCTGACATGGATACTATTTTGACTGCATGAAAAGTGATTCTGACAAGGTGATTCAATGTTCCAGGTTTCAGAAACAAAAAGCAGGTGCTGTTAAAAAGCAAGTGGACATCAGAGTAAGAGAATATTCATGGAGGTGACCCTACCAAATTGTTTTTATTTTATGTAACTCATTGCAGTGACTGTGATGTGCTGGATTTGTAATAGGGTTTTATTATTTACCTTAATTATTTGAGATTTTAGCTGCAAATTGTGAATGTGAATTTCTTTCATTAAATAAAAAAGTAATATAAAGGAATCCTGAAAATTTACTTAGTCACATTTAAAGAAGTGAGACTAGAATCCACCAGTGGAAAATGCTGTTTATGGAAAACATGCAGGTCTGGTCCTTTCCCTTTGTACTTCCCCCAGCTCCTATTAAACTTTAAAAACCTGAAAATCCCAAACCTGAACAACAACAATCCAGGCTCTCCCCTTGTCACAGGCTCCTTGTCCTTTGGATAGCTTCTTGCAGTGTTTTTCTTTGAATAGCTGCTGGATATTTACATAATTCCCTTCTTGAAACTGAATACTTGTGTGCTGGAGTTTCTGCTCTCTCTTACTTCAGTGTCAGATCCAGCTGTGTAGTAGCTGCTCTCCCACATTGCTGTGTGACATGTTGCTAATACAGCCTGAACAGTCATGCACATAAATTAAGGCCAGAGCCAGAATGGCATCCTTTTGGTGGAATTTTAGAATAGCTTTAGGAGGCAGATGCTTATTTGTCCCAGAATTTTCTCTCTGCATATCATCCTGATGAGATGCTGATCCAGTCCAACATGGGTAATCACATTCTCCACTCATTGCTACCTGTCTGGAATGGCAGCTTATCTAATCTCCTTTACATTTTCTGACTGTTGTGGTGATCAGGGTCAGAAGGACAATCCTGGCAGCTAGGGAGAGTATTTGTCAATCGTACCTGTCACACTTCATAGAATCCCACACATAAGCTCCCCCACCCCTTGTCCTCCCCTATCCTCCCTGGAGCTTTTCTGTGCTTGTCAGCTCAAATGTTGAAATACTCCTTAAAGTCCTTCTAATTCCCAGTGCCAGCAGCCTGCCTCTGATAAGGAGGGGTGGTCAGTCCTTTCTCTTGCAAGTCTTGTCCTTCTGGTCCCCAAAACTCCCAGTTCTTTGTATATCTAAATCCCTTTTCTCAATGCCATGGTCTCATAAATGCAGATCTCTGAATATTAAACTTCTGCAAACCAGGAAAAACCACTCCAAGCAAATAAAATTTGGCACATGCCATGTCTGCCAGTGGAGAGAATGATTAGCTTAAAGGGGAGTCTGTGTGGGAGCCAAATTTGCTGCCAGTCTCACAAGTCAGCACAGATTTATCTGCCCCACAGGTACTTGTGCAGCAGAGGGTGGTGTCACACAGGAGAAAGTGAATTCCTGCCCACCAGTGGCTTTTAAAATGCTAATAGTCAGTGTCATGGCCTGGGAGGAGGGAAATAGGTAATGGAGAGAGATACGGAGGCTGGAGCAGAGCAGCAAAAACTCAGCAGGCTTAAAAAGCATCTGTGCCTGCTGTGAAATGAAATTTTCAGAATTGCAGAACATGGCTCCTGCCTGAAACTTTCACTGCCTGCTACCACCTGTGCAGTCAAACATTTCCAACAGCAGTCACAGACCTGCTCCCTGTGGTCCAGTACATAAATGTGCAGAAGCAGAAGGAGTACCCGGGGATCAGTGTGCTCTGCCTTTTCTAGCATAGTCAGGTTCTAGCTAAAAACTACCCAATGGCAAGTGTGAGAGAATTATGGATCCATTCCAAAACAGGTATTACCCTGACATGCTATCAAAGTCCACAGGAATGTCTCAAGTCACAGTGTAATGGATCTGAAGTCTGCCAGGGTGTTCCTTCTTCCCCCTGGGGCTGGGGGACAGGACCACAGCCACACCATCTGTCACCCTTGGTGTATCAGAACTGCACCTTGCTGTGAGAGCACACAGGGCTGAGAGGAAAGGGCAGTAAATGCAGAGCCCGTTCTGAAGAATTTGTTGTGCAGTTACTGTTTGAAGGCAGAGGTAATTTTGGGTTTTCTCCAGGACTTCTCAAAATAGGAGACTTAAGGTTCCTTTAGTGCGTATCTGTTACTGTCAGTGGTTGGACTCAGTGATTTTAAAGGTCTTTTCCAACCTCGGCGATTCTGTGATTCTTTAGCTTCGTATTTTGTATTTTTCATGGTAAGGATGGAAAGTTTACTGTGAGCTTGGAAGTTTTCTTGGACTGGTCTTGAGCACAGTAGGTCCAAAAGACGTCTTATGCTCTACCGTTGTGTGAGTCATATGCGTCTAGTTCATCTAAACTCATCAAGTCACTCCAAGTGTCTCATGATAATTATCTGAGCATGTGAAAATGACCGTTCTGCACTTCTGAACATGTTGCAACAAAAGAGCATTGCCAGCTACAATGTAGCTTGCTACAGGATAGCAATGTTTCATGTTCTTTTCATGCTCTTACTTGTGTCTATCAGCTTCCTTTTAACAAACGTCTCATTTTATAAGTGAAGCACAACTGCAGTGTTTTTTTTCCAGCTTGTGTGTATACACTGAACAGGCACTATGGTCACTGCTACCAAACAGCTCTTCAGCTGCAGCTGCTTAGAAAGTGTCTATGTGCTACTCAGAACTAAAGGAACTGAAATACACACCTAATGTAAAGCCAAAAGCATGTAAGTTCTTTTCAAGGCACATGAAAAACTAAAATTTCAGAGGCTCCTACAGATTGGTGTTTGAGATTGCATGGGGCCTTTCTTGACCAAAATCAGTATTTAGAGGTCAATTTAGTGGTCAGTAATCGTTTTTAAAAGGCAAATGAACTGCCTTCTGACAGCCCTGGCTGGGTTTAATCCTGGTGCCAGCTCTGCTTGTTGAACCACGCCTGATATCCGCAGAGCCCTTTGCCCTCACCCTGCGCACGCCTGGACAGCGCAGGGATTTGCCAGGCAAGCGCTGTGCAGTGTGTGGGGCAGGCAGTCAGACCAGGAAATCTGAGGAAAAGCTGGCTTGCACCAAAGAGCACTGCAGGCACTCCAGGGTGAGCTAACGCTGCTGTGCTGTGTCTTGCTGGAAGCAGTGTCTTCATGTGTAAAGACTGGAAGGTGGTGAGAAATAGGCAAAGTTTTTAAACAGCTTCCAGGGGAGATGACAGAAAGTACAGTTTGCTGAGCCTGGTCCCTCTCCTGTGGAAATCCCCAACTAGAAATTGTAAGAAAGAGCAGAAGTTATGGCAAAGTTCAGCATGTCTTTTGCAAAGCGAGATTCAGACTCCCTCTGAAGGAGCTGCCCGGGCCTCTGCGAGTACCGAACTGCGTAGAAGTCCCGGCAGACTCTCTGGGGCTGCCCACGGTGGGACCGGGCGGAGCCTCCCTCGGGTGCGGAGAAGGGGATGAGGTGAAAAGCAAGGAAAGCGGAGAACCCCCACCCCGCTCCCCCAGCCCCGGCCCGGCGTTCCCCGCGGGGTCCCGGCGGTACCTCAGCGCGTTGACTGGCGGGTTGCGGAGCCGGATCACGGCCACGGCGGAGTCCCTCGCGTACTGCGCCATGCCGAGCGCTCCCGCTGTCCCGTGTCCCCGCTGTCCCCGTGTCCCCGCCGTCCCGGGCCAGCCCCCGGCGCGCCCCGCCCGCAGCCCGCCCTCCCTGCCGGGTCACCGCAGAGCTGGCCCCGGCCCCCGGCCTGCAGAGAGCTGGCTCTGCTGAGGTTGCAAAACGTGGAATATGTAAAAAATTTCTTTTAAAAGGATGTTCATTAATGTTTGATCTTTGTAACTTTCAAAGTTAACTAACAAGGAGGGAGATTTAATCTGTGAAACAGAGAGCAGCTCACAAGCTCTAAGTGATGTCCAGGTGTTGGAAAGAAATTACTTGTCAGGAGAATCGCCTTGTAAAGTTTTAGGGCTGAACATGTTTCAGTGATTTCAGTCCTACTGTGATGAATGCGGAAGTACCCTGAGTCCTGCCTAGGACCATGTAGGGAAGGGTGGAGGGTGCTCGTTCTGGTAGGCCTTGTGGGGGTGGAGGTGAATGGACCACCAAACATTGTGGGGGTTGCGTGGGGTGGAGGGGGACCTGGCTGATGCAATAGTTATGAGCAAAAGCTGTGAGCTTCGGCGATGGGCGTGCATGATTTGGGCAAGGACCCCGTGCACCCAGTGCTGTGCTATTTTTACCTCAAATCAAATAAATCTTTTACCTTTTATCCCTAATTGGCGTATCGGGATTTCATTTATCACACTTGGACGAGGTTAACAAAGCCTGGGAAGAAGGATGTGCCACTGAGAGTGGGCACAGAGAATGTGGAATCTACAGACCACAGGGATGTCTGGCAGAACTGCCAAGATAAGGAAGAAACTAATAAAGCCAACTCAGCAATTGTGCTGAAATCAGCTCCAACTGGGTAAAAGGCAATTCCAGCAGGGGCAGATCACGACCACTGACTCACGGACCACTGACCCAAGAACCGACCCCCAGATTAGGGTGAGGCTCCCAAAAACCCACAGAAAAAAGCCCCAGCACTCACACGTGCTTCTCTCAGAAAGGGTGTGTAAGGAAGCCTGGCTTTCCACAGGGGTTGCAGGGTGTTGGTGTCATCTGTGAAGTGGGGTATGTTTCATCCTGATTAGCTTTTTGTGGAAAGTTAACTTGAAATGTCTTTATATTTCTATAATCGCCCCTTTATGTATCTTGGCCTTTAAAAGTCAGTTCCTGGGCAGAATGGCTACAGCTCCTTCCCTGGTCTGGGACAGGTTTAGATAATTTTAGAAATTGATTTATGTGTACAGAAAGGTTCTTCACTCAAAGCAACCTTTATTGTTGCTTTTATATAACCTTTATTGTTATAGCTGTTGTGGTGGATCACTATAGCTCTTCTGTCATTTATTATGTAATGTGAACCCCCCCCCAAACTAGGGATAATATTCTGCTGTTTGCTTGTAAAACAGTGTGTTTTGGGAGCTTATAAAAATGGTGCAAACAGTGCCTTGGAGGGCTAACTGGTCTGTTGCATTTTTATTAACCAGAATGAAACCAAAGATCACTCTAACTTGTACTTTGTGTTTATAATTCACAGGTCTGATTTACTTGTCCCTTAATAACACAACTGTTACAGTTGTGACAAAACAGGCCCCTTCTGAGCCTGAATAAACACAGAAGAAAGAAGTGCTCAGGAAAAGAGAGCTCTTAGGAAAAAAGAAAAAGAAGAAAGTTCTACATTATCATGGAAAAGCTCCAGTAATATTTAAGGTTGTAGGCCTTATGTTTGTCTTATTTTTTTCTTTTTTCCTTGAATATGGATGGAGTTTGGTAGTGGGAAAAAGAAATGCATTTCAGTGTGTGCATTTCAGTGTTCAGAAATTTAAGCCTTGG
>WBMZ01015008.1:0-48021 GCA_013400975.1 Atrichornis clamosus
TGGAAGGGGAGCCGCCCCCGGCAGGCAGCCCCCCAAAAGTGGGGCGATACCCACCTCTGCAGCCCTTTAAACACTGGCAGGGAGGAGTTAACCAAGGGAGCCCGCAGCGGGTGAAAAGCAGCGGCAGGCGACTGGGCTGGGGGTGAGGAAGAGGAGGTGGGTATTGTTCCAGGAGGAAGAGGAGCTACGCTTCCCCCCCCCCATATCACGAAGCGGCTCATCCTAAAGCAGCCCCCCCAGACATACCACCCTCGGCGGGGCGAATCGCGCCCCCTCCCTCCGGCTGGTCGCCGCTGCCCTAGAAATGCCTTTGTTCACGGATCCTCCCCTCCCGAACTCCCACTGCCGGGCTCTCGCACTGCTTTTATGTCTTTATTTTGGACGGCGGCGCATCCCGCCCCCACTCCTTCACCCCCCGACCGCCCTTCTGCTGATTCATTTCCACCGGCGGTCCCCCTCGGGATGGGGGCGGCGGCATCTCCTCGCTATTGTGGCTCGGTGTAAAGCGATGACCCGGATTACCGGGGGTGGACGCTGGTAGGGGGGCAGAGCCAAACGAGATTACACAGGCTGGATTACCGGGAGTGGGCACGGCGCCGTACGGGGCTGCGAGTTAAAGGGACAGGCGGGGGCCGTGTTCGTGTCACAGAGCCAGGGAGCCACTGCGCGTCCCAGACGCGAGGGGGAGGAGACCGGTGGAGGAAGTTGCCGGGCCCACGGTACAGCCGGCGAGTGCAGGGCTCGCACGGGCCGGACCGCGGACGGGGAACTGTCGGCGGAGAGAGGGAGGGACAGCAAGCGGGTGACACGCAGTGGGAGACCCGCGGCCCCGGGCGGCGGCGGCCATGCCGCGGAGCGCCGAACCGGCCACTGACTCACCGACTTGCAGGACGTTATCGACGCAGCCGCCGTCGAGTAGAGCGATGCCCCTGCGGAAGGGCAGCCGGTTCTCGTCGGCGGCAGCGGCGGCGGCGTCCACGACCCCGCCGGGCGCGGCGGCGCCCCCGGCGGGATCCTCAGCGCCGGTGTTGAACGAGGAGTACATGCAGATCTCCCTCTCGCTGCGGGGGAAAGACCAGTAGACGATCCTGCGCTGCACCGGCTCCGGGATCCGTTCGAACCGCTCCTCCACCCGCTGGAAGGGCCACTTCTCCGCCACCTTGCGAGCCGCGATGTCCAGCAGGGACTCGGGGCTCTGGGTCTTGCCGAGCGGCAGCAGCCCCAGGGCGGCGGCGGCAGCTGCAGAGGAGGGTCCGGCGCAGAGCGCGCCGCCGCCGGGCCCGGCGCCACCCGCCCGCTGCCCCGGCCTGCAGCCCGAGCCATAGCCGGGTCTGCAGCAGAGGCGCTTGGCGGGGTGGGGGAGCTGACCGCGCTCCGCCATGATCGCGCCGCTTCTAAGCCAACAGCGGAAGTGGCTGTACCATATAAACGGCTCCAGGAAGGCAGCGAGAGCCCGCGAGCCCCCGAGGACACGCCCCCCTCTGCCCTTATGTGGCGAAGGGGGCGGTGCCGTGCAGCCTCGCCGCTGCTGGGTGGGCGTGGCCTTATGCAAATCGGCGTCACAAACGTAAATAGAACGGCCGGGGGGGAAGGCGAGGGGGTGGTGCGTGCTCCTCCCCCCCCCCGCCTTCCCAGTCCTTTCCCCCGTTGATGTCCCGCGCGCAAACCCGGGCGCGCCCTCGCGCGCGTGGTGGGAAAAGGGGGGCGTGGCCGGCGGCGCCCCCCGCTCTGCCGCCATATAGGGAATGGAATGCGGGGGCGGGGCCGCCGCCGCAGCCTGAACCCGGTCACCTCTGCCGGGAAAGCCGGAGGGGCGGGGACAGCCGCGCCTCTCGGACGGGAAATACGGTAACGGCTGAGGCGGAGGAGCGGGAAAAGACCTGAGCTTCTGCCTCAGGGGCGGCCCGGAACGGACGAAGTCCCTTTCGGTTCGCCTCTGGGGCAGGAGCCCAGCTGCGTGCCTATAACAAGCTGTTGAGCTGTTCGAGTGAGGCGCACCCCAAGATGTGTTGGCGTTGGGATTTGTGGGGGTTTCAACTTTTCCTCTATTAGAGGTAATACGGTAAGGGTCGTCATCCCGATGCCAGCTCCCGGTTGGCTTTGCAGATGTCCCGGCTTGGAAGCGCTCCGGGAGCCCTGAGGTAAAGGGCCGGGCGGCACGGACCCGCAATGAGTCAATTGGACGCGATAAAGGCACCGTGTTTGCCCAGGTGGGTCGTGAGGATGTCGCGATATAGCAGAGGGTCAGGGTGTTTTTCGGCGATCCATAAAAAACCGCGCCATTCGGGTCCGTGCCGGCGCCTCAAATTAAGTGTCCTTCCTGAAAAAAACCCACATGTATTTGTGTATATATGTGCATATCCTGAGGGTCCCGAGATCCTGCGTGGGGCCACTGCTGTCCGCAGGCAGAGCGCTGCTCCCGGCGCCGCTCTGGAACACCGCATGGAAGTGCCGCACGGCAAGAATCATGCAAACACGGCCCACAGCGCCTTTTCTGCGCAGAGAGGTTTTGGTGCAGAGCAACAGACGTTTTTACTTTAGTAATTAAATTTAAAAATAAATATTTTTAATAAATATTCTGAAATTCTATCTCGGAAATGGGATTTGGAAATGGAGAGAGGCTTTGATGCGTCATTGTAGAGCAATCGACATTTTTTATTTTTAACCAAATTTAAACTCAAATATTTTCTATTAAATAAATGTTTTGGAACTATAGGATGTAAGTGGCATCTTTTGTCGGCTTGCAGTTGAAAACAACACTGACTCGCCCGGCGAGCAGCACTTGCTGGCATGCCGTGCCCTGCAGAAGCCGTAATTGGAGTGGCTTCCCTCCGGCGGGCTGGTTTTCCCAGACAGACTACATTTTCCATGATGCAGCGCAAGCCGCCCTCAGCAGCGAGGCGGTTCCGTCAGGGAATGCGGTGGAGGAATGTCAAGCGTGCCAGGCATAAGGTCTAAGAGGTGCAAACAACATCGCCTTGGCTCGAAACTTCGTCATCTGCTTTTTGTTTCCACCAATCCCCCAGACTGGAACAGGATCGTATTTTGTAATCAATGAATCGAAGAACTTTGCAGAAACGGCATTTTTCTTTAAAAATGGATGGGAAATTGAATGAAACTGATCAGACTTGCTGACTTTTTAAAAGGATTTTTAAAGGAAGATCGGCAGAAATCTAAAGATGGTTTAGAATACGGGAGTATTGGGAGGGGGTGGGGTTGTATGATTTTAAGGTTCTAGACAGTAGTACTGTTCTGAAATTTCACAGATAATTTTTTTTACATCTAAACATAGAGCTGCTTTTTTTTTTTCTGCCAGTTGCGCATACTAAGAAAGTGACTGATGCTTTTTAACCAAGGAGTTTAAACTGCAGACAGGACCAGAACTATTTTCTGCATAGTTTATTTTTTTGTATATACTATAAGTTTGGGGTTTTTTTCTTTGGGATCATGGGAGCTACCTTCCGTGTAAGAAATTAGTTTAAACTGATACTTTTGTTTCTGGTTATGGACTTCACAAAACAGTTACTGTTGAGGTGCCAGTTTCACAAATTCATAGATATCTTGCTGAAATACTAACTGTCTTGTTTCTCATTTTAGGCATGTGTCTTACAAAAGTTCTACTGGATTTATAAACTTAACTCCAACAAAATTTTGGAGGTGTTAGGGAGCCTGAATGCTGCAGGCCAGAGATGCAGTTATAGTACTTTCTTTTACTATTAATACTGTATTCATCTCAGCATTTCTGAGAGCAGAGAAATAGAATATATAAAGGTAGAAAAAAAATAATTTCATGATTGCAGGTGTATGAGAGGAGAGGAAAATTATATTTATTTTTCACTCCATCACTTATTCTTGATTAGTGACTGTTCACATCTCAAAGCAATTTTTGTTCTCTCTTCTTCCACTCTTTCTTCTTTAAACAAGCATCTAGCAAATCAGTAAAAATATACTTCTTTACCAGGTCTTAGCCACCTGCTGCAACAAAAATGACAGTAATGCCACTGGAAGAATTCTTCTCATAATAGCAGAGAAACTTTATAGTGAAAACCAAGAAGTAAGAAGAATGAGAAGAATGACAATGAACAACAAAACATTCATAATAAGCAGATTAGTTTATGTGTCAATTGTCTCAACTTAGTCTTTCTTCTTTCTTTTCAGATCTGGGCAGAAATTCTTAAATTCACTAAAGAAATCCCAGAGAAAAGCAGGTGGAAAAGTTCATAGATCCTCCTCTTTCATCTCTCTACCATTCATCAGGAATAGCTACTTCCCATTAAGTCTATGAATATTAATATCTACAGAGGATGCTGGTGAATGTTTTTAGTTTCTGGACTAGGGAGTAGACAGGAGGCAAAGGCATCTTTGCTCTTGTCATTCCACCACAGGCACCAAGTATGCTTCCCTTTGGGCTCCAGCTGCACTGGTGTAGCACCTGAATAACATGCAAATTTTCATCTGAGGCTGAAGTTCTTTTGTCCTGGCAGGTTTGCCCCGAGTTCCCTCAACTTTCTGAAAGCAAGTGGGAAGGTGTGTTAACTCCAGGGAAGAAATTAAAATGTGTTATAGCCATACCTGAAGTGTATTTTAATTGCTAGTTAGTTTTCCTTCCAGTGGATGTTCTTCTTGAGGAAAGACCTTGCTGAGCTGAGCATTCCTTTCCTCTGTTTCTGCCTGAGCTTTTGGGAAGTTTGTATCCCAGAGCTACACAGAGAGAAAAGAATGGCTGCAAAACAGCAAGCTTAACTTGGTTAACTTCCTGTATGTAATCAAAGGCTATTCTGTAAGCTGCTTGGAAAAACACCCTTGGCCACCAGGCAGTGAAATTCCTTCCTAATAATCTTTTCAAAGCATTAGGCCTATTGCAGTTGCTTTTGCTCCTTCCAGTAAAGCATCCAAGGCTTGAGCATTCTACCAGTTGTGCTAATTTAAAAGGAAGGTCGCATACAGCTGCACAGTTGTCTTTGTATGAAACACACAGTGGTCTAAATGCAGAAAAATGATGGCAGACAACATAATTCTAGCCAACACAAGTCACTCCAGTGGTTAAATCTTATCTGGAAAGATGAGACTTGGCATTCCTGCATTGAAACTGAACAAGAGTCTGGATTCATGCACTGCATAAAATATTTCTAAATACACTCTCAGAGGGTAGGGAGTCAAAGACAAGGAAGGAGGCTTGGGAATGGAGGCTAGAGGGTTCTTAGAGATAAAGCTATAAGGAAAAAAAAAAACAAGAAAACTTGAGGGGACAGCACTAAAATAATCAAAACAAGAAGACTGATGCCTATGAAACAACCGGATTTACAATGCTAAACCAAATCTTTTTTATCCTCTTTCTGTGTGCCTTTTTGTATAACTGGGCAATTCAGTTCTTGTAAGAAAG
Source organism: Atrichornis clamosus (assembly GCA_013400975.1). NCBI lineage: Eukaryota > Metazoa > Chordata > Aves > Passeriformes > Menuridae > Atrichornis > Atrichornis clamosus. Next base: position 5,384 of record WBMZ01015008.1, read on the forward strand.
CTATCGGTTTTACAGATACCAAATGTATTCTAACATCATGTGAAAGCTTGAAAAACTCTGAAGACAGTGACCAATGACACAATTTTCTTCACTAACCAGTCTCAGATGATAATTTCATCAACACTCATCACCTCTGTCTGCTTTTCCTACATTTGAATTCCCAATTTCACTACACTGCAAAGCACAGTGATATTCACTACCTTTACCCACAGCAGTTTTACAATGTTTTCATAAAATAGTTTCTTTCATTATGTTAAGAAACTACTTTTAATTTAGGGCCTAAAAAAGAACTATTGCATTTTACTAGCCTTTTAAATCTAATACTCTAGGATAAATATTGCCAGCTCTTTAACATTTCTCTGTTAAAGTAAAAATAAACTGGCAACCCAGAATGAGCCTTTTCAAAGCACACCTTTTTGTTTTAATTAAATTCCATGATGATTCTAAGAGTGGAGTCAGAGGCTAGAATCAAAAAGCATTTAAGAAAGTTTACTTAAAATACTAAGCATGTTTTACCAGTGTTCTATAATAATGGAAAGAGACAAACATCTTAAACTGAGCTAAGTCCTCTTGACATTCATTTCTGTGTCCTCTGCCTTTTTGTGGCTCAATACTTGATGTATGAAGTCATTCTCATGTTGTTGAGGGTTGAAGGGGAGGGCATTCTTTGTGCCATAGTCCCAGAGCTGTGTGAATTAAAGCTGCTCTGTATTTCCTCAAGGAATGAGCACATTCAGTTTACATTTATTGAGAATAGACCCTGGGAATGAATTATTTCTTCCTTATAAGGATCCTTGTGTTGAGATAGCTGTTGGGACAGTTTAGTTCACTACTAAGTTAAGTTATTAGGAATAAAAGCATCACTGTTAAGTAAAATGATAATGTGCAAGTGACTTCTTAAAATTAAATGTGTGGCCCTGATTTAGATGGTTCCTTGGAACAGAGGAATAAGAATGTCTCACATGTCTTCAGAGTGTTAATTACATTTGCAAAAAGTCAAAAGCAAAACGTCTTGTCTCTGGGAGGACTCTTATGTCTCTCTGGGTTTGTTGTGACCTTGTTTAGATCTGAGTTGAAAAATTCATGAACACTCAAAGTAAAAACAGTGTATTCCTCTCACAGGCCTTTCTAAATGTTATTTATATTTGCCTAATACTGAAATAAAAGCAAATTCGATGAAAATTTCAGGTCTTAAAATGTCTTCATTTATTCTCTCTGTTTACTGCAAATACTTGATTGTGATAAAGTGTCTTAAAAAAAGAAAAGATTATTCGAAGCTTTATCCTCTTCTGGTCAGACGTTCTCCACCAAAAATGTCATAGGCTGGTCCAGAAGTTATCAGGTGCAAAATGCCACTGCTCAGTCTACCAACACATACAGGAATACACATATAATGTACTGAAAGTGAAATGGACTGGTGCTTTAAAAGGAAACATTATGGCACTGCTGTCTTGTGGATAAGCATCCTACACCAACAACTCCCCTTTTAATCTTCTTGGGCTGCCTCCCTTTAAACTGCACTTTACTTTAGACTTCCTTGCATTTGACCGTAACTACCTTGCAGTGGCAGGCAACATAATAATTCTAGGGCAAAAACTCTGCATGAAGGACATGCAAATCTCAGTCTGCTATTGTCATAAAAAAACAGGCATTGCTTTTTCACCTGTGGCAAAGAAAGAGAAATTACACGTGCTGAAATTCTCAGAAGATCATTTTCCAGCATGCTAAGTACTTGGTAGAATTATTTTTTAAATTACTTTAAATTAAAAGGAAAAAAATCCCCAAACAAGCCAAGACACTTCCTTCTCCCATTTCAAGAATCACAGAATCATTTAGGTTGGTAAAGACCTCCAAGGTTATCGAGTCCAACCTTTGACCAATCACCACCTTGTCAACCAGACCATAGGACTAAGTTCCAGGTCCAGTCATTTCTTGAACACTTCCATGGATGGTGACTCCACTGCCTCCCTGCGCAATCCATTCCAATGTTGAACAACCCTTTCCATGAAGAAATTCTTCCTGATGTCCGACCTAGACCTCCCCTGGTGCAGCTTGAGACTGTGTACTCTGGTCTTGTCACTGGTTGCTTGGGAGAAGAGGTCAACCTCCACCTGACCACACCCTCCTTTCAGGCAGGTGTAGAGAGTTATAAGGTCTCCCCTGAGCCTCCTTTTCTCCAGGCTAAACACCCTCACCTCTCTCAGCCAATCCTCACTGGACTTGTGCTCTGGCTCCCCTCTTGGCCACCTGGGCACACACTGGCTCATGTTCAGCTGCTGTCACCAGCACCTCCAGGTCCTTTTCCACAGGCCAGATTTCCAGCCACTCTGCCCTAGCCTGTGGGCAGGACCTGGCACTTGGCTTTGTTGAACCTCATACTGTTGGCCATGGCCCACTGATCCAGCCTTCCAGATACCTCTGCAAAGCCTTTCTACCCTCCAGCAGATCCATACTTAGACCCAACTTGTTGTCCATGAATTTACTGAGAGTGCACTTGTGACCCCCTTATCTAGATCATAAAAAAATACATTAAACAGAACTGGCCCAAATACTGAGCCTTGTGGGACCCCACTAGTGACAATCCATCAAGTGTATGCAACACCACTCACCACAACTCTCTGGGCCCGGCCAGCCAGGCAGTTTTTAACTCAGCAAAGAGTGCACCTGTCCAAGCCATGGGCTGCCAGCTTCTCCAGGAGAATGTTGTGGGAGACAGTAATCAAAGGTTTTGCTGAAGTCCAGGTAGGCTACATCCACAGCCTTTCCCTCATCTACGAGTGTCACTTGATCATGAACGGAGATCAGATTGGTCAGGCAGGAGCCATCTTTCCTAAACCCATTCTGACTGGGCTTGATCCCTTGGTTATGCTGTGTGTGCCATGTGATCCCACCTAAGATGATTTGTTCCTCAACCTTGCAAAGTAAGATCAGGCTTACAGAGCTGTAATTGCCTGGATCCTCCTTCCTGCCCTTCTTGTGGATGGATGTTGCATTGGCCAACCTCCAGTCATCTCGGTCCTCCCTGATTATGCAGGACTGACTAAGAAGTCTGAGTCCAGATTCATTTGTGATGGGAGGGAAGAGAGCTCTACTTACAAGGGAACAGCTTAAATGTGCCAAAACCTGAAACTCATGCCTGTGTGCTACAGAGATGTGGTGCCTTTCAGTAGGACCCTTGCTGTGCTGATGCACCCTTGTGTCCAGCAGCACAGCCAAGGCAGCAATTCTAGGAAGAAGAAACTATAGCTAACAGGCCAGGAATTCTTTTGGGTGTTTGCAAATCTTCTGTTAACTTCTCAGACTTTATGAATTGTAACTGAGAACCTGCAGAAAGTATGGAGGCAAAGAAAAGGCTGAGATAGCTAAGCAATGCTTTAATGGTTCCTTTAATGAAACAACTGTCATTCTTTAAAAAGCTCAGGTGCAATGCCTGCTTCCTCTTACTTGGTCCCCAGTGATTGCATTTAGCAAGCTGGGGAAACTGAGTTGGACTATAATTTTTTTTTTCAATGGTCTGTGTAAAATTTGATTCCGACTGGTACTTAAATTCTTAGTTTACGAGTGTTTGAACCATATTACAAACCTGCCTCTAAACTTTGCTGGAACTGAAACACCGATTCAGGATTGACAGATAACTATTTTCTTAGGTTGTTATCAGCGACAAACTTACAAAGTAGTGCTCTGTATACAAGGGCTTCTCTATAGTTCAGACACCTTAGGAAATTAGAGACCAAGATTTTTCTGTCTGATGGAAAAATTACACTGTACTGTCTTATTAAGCTTCCTTTGGTCAAAGATTACTATACACTGAGGAACAGTTGATAAAGACCAAGTGCAAAGGTATAACATTTTGAAGGGTTGTTGTCATTTTCTATCTGTATCCAGTATTTGGTGTCAACTCCATTCTTAAGCAAAGTCTCATTTTTCTTTTGTATTGGGCTTAACTAAGTAAAACCTGGGCATTTGTCCCAGAACTTCAGAAAATATTTGAAATTTTGTAGTTCAAGTGCTAATTAGAGTGGTGTGTACTTTTTTTGCCAAGGTATCCCTGTAACACTGAGTGACTGAGCTGTGGAATACTGTATCTCTTCACAGCAGTCAACTTGCAAGGTTAAACATGGCTTACTAACATATTTTGGGTGATGTTGATATACTTTCACCTTTATTTTGTACCCCAACTGTAAGTATTTTCATTGTCTGGTTGCCTGTTGCTATCCCTTCCTTTTCTTTCCCATCTGCCTCTGACTGTACTTTGCCGTTGCCAGTTCCTCTGTCCCAATTAATGGGACAAAATGGGTAAGCTTACCTTCCTTCTTCCTATACTTCCTGTCCTGAAGTCTTGGAAATTGTACCAGAGCTACTATGTCAAGATAAGCCTTGTAATCAAATTCAGAAGATAGAGATAAGATGTGGTTAGAGCATGCAGTAAAATTTTGTCAGAGAAACCAGTACTTCCTTCTACTTCACTACCTTCAAAGGCTTCACTGGAATCCCTTTCTTGGATCAGGATTTAATTTTTTTCTACTGGTTTGTGACTAGACAGCATCTAATTTTTGAAGTTGTCTTGAATAGAAAGGAAGAGCATTCATCATTTTTCTCCTTTCTGCTCTGGGGATTCGGATGAGCTGAGAGATATGCCTCTGCTGCAGTTTGACACTTGGAATAATAGTGGCACAATATAGTCTTATATTTTCAGAAATGTAGTGCTTTGAGCCTCTTCCTGGGGGGTATTAGGAGATGCAATATTTTGGCAGGTTTACCACTCAAAGGGAAAGGACCCCTTGATAATTAATACATGCCCATGCTTCTGTGTTTTAATAAATTATACAGGACTCATGGGACAGCTGTCCTATGGTAGACACTGTCCTCTGCTGGGCTGTATTGGGGCCCTGCAGGGGCCATAGTTGCAGGCTCTGTGTGTGGTGTGGTTCATACACTGCAGGAGATACTGAGTCAGTGGCTGCAAGCTTAGGCAGATGTCACCATCAATCATCCTGCAGATGTTGTGATCCATGAGCAGGAGGAGTAGAAATCTCTTCTGGTGTTTCATGTAAAATGCATTTTCTAGTCCCGAAAGTGGAGCCTCTGGGCAAGGACAGGTATACAGAGCCTCTGAATTCTTCCAGTTGTAGTAAAGGTCCAATGTTATGTTCCTGTACCCCCAGCCTGAGAAGATGGAAGAATATCTCCAGTACCCTCAATCAGAATTTCTTCCCAGTCAGTAACTTTAATATGTGATTCTCAGAGCATTGTTACAGACGGCACAAAAATAATTTTGTTGTTGTGATTTCAGTAGTTCTGAGCAGCAACAGCAGCACAGCTGGAGCACGGTTTCCACCACACTCAGGACAGCACCCCAGGCACTAAAGTTCACCATGTTCACACTTGGATGACCAGCACTAAGTTGGTTTGCACTCTGCTCTGACCTTTCAATTTATCTCTGCAAGCGTAAAGTCTCTGATTTTTGTTTTTAAACCAAAAACTTGCCTGCTGCAGTTGAATGGCTGCTTTTGATGTTCACTAGGAAAGCTAGAGATTTTTTCTTTAAAAAGAAAACATGAAATCATTAGAATATGAGGAGTGGAATAACTGAGGAAGGGAAGGGCAGAACTAATGTGAGTAAGATTTGAGGAATAAATGTATAAACCCAGTTCCTTGCCAACTCCACCCTCTAAATGGCATTTACCACCAGGGAAATTGCATCCACCCTGGCTGATTCCAGCATCAGGGAAATCCTCCTAAAATAGCTCTGAGACTTGCAAAAGTTGCAGTTTTCTCTCCCAATAATTGATACTGTGCTGACAACTTCCACCTGGTACTCATGAGTTCCCCACATCCTGGTTCCCCACTCCTGGTTCCCCACATCCGCTAAGGGGAAGAGGGCAACTTTTTCCCTTTGCTCAAAGTCTCTTGTCTTGTCTGCAGTAATGGTCCTAGGAGTGAAACATTGCAGCAAAGTTTGAGCACTTCTTAGAAGGTATAGTGTCCCCTACACTGACAACTTGGAAACAAAACAGCAACCTCTGCTTCCTCAGAGTTTAAGAAGTGTAAATGAAGAGGAACCACTTCAAGAGTACCTGGGAACTGGTCTAAGTTGCATTATTGCCACTGAATGTGGGTTTATTCCATGCTGTTTACTGAATGGAGAGTATAACCATGGCAACATTCAGGACATGATCTATATGGATCTGCCAACAGGATACTGAAATTAGCATTCAGAAGGCAACTGTTTAAAAGTAGCTTGAGAACTTAAAAATAACGTTTCAGACTGCAGTCCGTATGGGAATACACTTCAACATCTGCAGCTTGAAAATAACGCAAAATTTACCACTTTATCTTATGCAGATCTCAGCCAGAGTATTTGTGGTATCATTGTGTAGACCTTACTTTGATGAGTGAAAACACAATGGTATAAATACTAATATCAAGTGGTGGTTCAGACCACATAACAACTGTAATTTTGTGTGTAGCATTCCTAAAAAATACAAATAATACTAGCCTTTTATGATCAACCATAGTGCAAAGATAGCTAAAATCTTTTTTCCAAGTTTACTTGGGGAGAAAAAAAGAGAATAATGACAATTCTTAGACAAGATCAAGGTTCTATTGTCAGCACATAAAAAAGAAAGTTGTGGGGTGGATGGGAATAACGAGAGGAATATAAAGGAAATTCTAGATCTGAGTTACTCCCCTGCTATCCCAGTTATAATCTGTTGATAAACTTAGTCTAAAAAATACCTTTAGTTTTTGCATGTTGTGATGTCCTTGCAGAAATCCTTTATAAAGGAAATCACAGTTTGGCAGAAGGAAGGTTGATTTGATTATAGCTTGCTTCTTCATGTCTCTCCCCAGGTCACTGCTTTCTGGAAGAAGCAGAGTCAACATAACTACACCTTTGTCATTGAGTCATGCCAGCTGTTGCAAGTAATGCTGAACAAAAATAGTCTTGCTACTCTGCCTGCACTTTTAGCAGTGGTTAACTTCACTGTTTTCATTTAAGTGTGTCTCTTCTTTTCTGTGCATCTGTCACCTAGCAGGAAAGACATGTTTATATAAGTAAGTTTCACAAGTCATTTAGGAGATGTGTAGCAAAATGCAGAATGGCTTTTCACTAACTTTTGAAAGTTGGCTAGATTTTAAGCTGACTCTGCCCTCTCAGCAGATGCTCAGAACAGTGACTGCTCTTTATTGCTACAACACACCATCTTGGGATAACACATCAGCTAGTCTGATGGAATAGTTTATGTAGGATTCCTACTTAATGTAAGACAGTGCTGTAAATAACAGTTACATCTGCAAAGAACACAGCATCATTCATGTCCCTTGCTACCCTCATGAGTAGATGTGGTATATTTAGGAAGCATTATGTTAGTCCTCAGAATCATATGGATCTATAGAAATGATGGAAATGTTGCTAATAAAACACAAAAAACCGAATAACTATTTCTCCTAGCATAGAATCATAGAGTGGTTTTGGGCTGGAAGGGACCTTAGAGGTCAACTAATTCCAAACCCCCTGCCGTGGGCAGGGACGTACTTCACCAGACCAGGTTGTTCAAACCCACGTGCAACCTGGCCTTAAACTCTTCCGGGGATAGAGCATGCACAACAGGTGGTCAGGCAACCTGCTACAGTGCCTCACCACCATCACATTAATGAGTTTCTTCCTTATGTCTAGTCTACACCTGCCCTCTTTCTATTCAAGGCCATTACCCCTTATTGTATCACAACATGCCCTTGTCAAAAGGCCTTCTTCACCTTTCTTATAGCCCTTTAGGTGCTGGGAGGTGCTGTAAGGTCTCCCCAGAGCATTGTCTTCTCCATGCTGAACAACCCCAACATTCTCAGCCTTCTTCACAAGAGAGGTGCTCTAGCCCCCTGATCATCTTTGTGGCCTCCTCTGGACCCCCTCCAACAAGTCCACATCCTTTCTGTGCTGGGGACTCCAGACCTGGACACAGCACTCCAGTTGGGGTCTCAAAAGGGCTGAGCTGAGGGTTAGAATCCCCTCCATCACCCTGCTGGCCACGCTGCTTTTGATGCAACCCAGGATTTTGTTGGCTTTCTGGGCTATGGGCTATGAGCACATATTGCCAAGTCACACTGAGCTTTTAATCAACCAACAGCACCAAGTCCTTCTCAGGATTGCTCTCAACTCCTTCTCTGCTCAGCTTGTATTAGTGCTTGTATTGCCCCAACCCAGATGCAGGACTTTGCTCTTGGCCTTATTGACCTTCTTGAGGTTTGCACTGGCCCATCTCTCCAGCCTTTCCAGTCCCTCTGGATGTCCTCCCTTCCCTCTGCCGTGTCAACTGCCCCACACAGCTCAGTGCCATCAGCAAACGTGCTGAGGGTGCGCTCGCTCCCACCGTCCGTGTCGCCCACAGAGACCTTACACTGTACCCTGAAAAACACCCCACATCACGGGTCTCCACTTGAACATTGAGCCATCTCCATCTGGACATTCACAACTCTTTGAGTGTGACCATGATGCCAATTTTTTAATCACCCATTCATCCATGTCTCTCCAGTTTAGAGCCAAGGATGTTGTATGGCCAGTGTCAAATACTTTGCATAAGTCCATGTAGGTGACATCAGTTGCTCTTCCCTCAACCACCACCTCTGTAACCCCATCATGGAAGGCCACCTGATTAGTCAGGCACAATTTTCCCTTAGTGAAGCCATGTTGGCTGTCAACAATTACCTCTTTATTTTCCATTTGCCTTAACATAGTTTCCAGGAGGATCTGTTCCATTATTTTCCTTGACATTAAGGTGAAACTGACTGGCCTGTAGACTCCAGATTTTCCTTATTTCCCCTTTAAAATATAGGGGTTATTTGTCATTTTTCCAGTCAGTGAGAACTTCACTGGACTGCCATGACTTCACAAAATATGATGAATGGTTGCTTAGCCCCTTCCTTTGCCAGTTCTCTTGGGACCTTTGGATCCATCTCATCAGATCCCATGGACTTGTGCACCTTCAGGTTCCTTAGATGGTCTCAAACATGATAATCTCCTACAGCTGGTGGTTCTACATTCTCGCAGTCCTTCCATTTGCCTTCTACTACTTCTGCAACTTGGGTAGTGTTACTGGAGCAGTTGCCAGTGAAGTCTGAGGCAAAAAAGTCACTGAGTACTTCAGCCTTCTTCATGTTCTGGGTAACAAGGTCTCCCATTTCCTTTTGTAGAGGGCCCACACTTTCCCTAGTCTTTCTTATATCACCAGTGTACCTATGGAAGCTCTTCTTATTCCCTTTGACCTCTTTCACTAGATTTAATTCTATCAGGGCTTTAGCTTTTCTGGCCTGATCCCTGACAGCTCAGGCAATCTCTCTGTATTTCTCCCAGGGTACGTGTCCTTCCTTCACCTTCCGTAGGCTTCCTTTTGCATTTGATTTTGTCCAGGAGTAACTTGTTCATCCATGCAGGTCATCTCCCAATAGTTTTGTCCAACTTCCTCTTTATTGGGATACATTGCTCCTTGAAGATTAGCCATCATTTTTGGACCCCTCTTCCCTCCAGGATTCTACCCCACAGTATTCTACCAAGCAGATCCCTGAAGAGGCCAAATTCTGCTCTCCTGGAGACTAGGATAGTGAGCTTCTTGTGTGCCCTTTTCACTCGAATTCCAGCATTTCATGGTCACTACTATCTAGGCTGTGCTTGACCTTCCCCACCAGCTCCTTCTTGTCAGTGAGAATAAAAGCATATCACCTCTCCCCATTGGTTCTTCTTTTATTTGGAGAATGAAGTTATCATCAGTGCATCCCAGGAACCTCCTGGATTGCCTGTGCCTGGCTGAGTTGTTCCTCCAACCAATATTGGAGTGGTTGAAGTCCCCCATAAGGACTGGGGTTTGTGACTACAGTTTTAGTAAACAACACACTTTGTAAAAACTATAGTGCTTACATAACAATACTGTAATATGTAATATTTAGACTTACTGACACTTTATATGTCATGCTAATTTGATCAATATGACCTACTAATTAGCAGAATATTGAATAACTGGGAGCCAAAAACAGAACAAATGGGGGATCTTAACTGAGCAAGCATATTCATTTGGAGGTTATTTTAGGAATTTTTTTTTGCTATGTGTTATTTAATGCTTGTTTTAAATTATGTCAACATTGCACAAAATTATTAATGATGGTCATAGATGGCCCAAAAGATTGGAGATGTAATGAACAACAAAGATAAGTCATTGATGCAGACCAGATGGCTTTAATAATTTGGGGGCAAACAGACAAGTGTTTTGTGAATAACTGTTAAAGTATTACATTCTGATCAGTGAAAGCAGCATGTCTTTTTTACCTTTATTACCTTTACATTTAGTCAGCCCATCAAAATACTAGATTTTCAAAACAGAGAAGAGACACAAATGTGGAGCCATTGGTGACCTGTTGAGCAAGGTGTTCTCAAAGTATAATTTTCTAGTGAACATAGCCTTTTGTTTTAGGGGAATCTAAGCGTCTAATTTGTTGTTCTGAGTTTCCTTGTGTATTTTGGCTCTGATCATCTCTAAAGTGTTCCATTACGTTACATGCTTAAAAAATTTTATTTTGGCATTTCAGAATAGTGCTAAAATATCCCCATGCTACAAGTTGATTCTACTTTTGAAATGTGAGCCAATATTTTTAAATATGTCTTATACCCTAGATGCATCACTACTTCTGTTATCCTTTTTTCTCTCTTGCATAACCTTTCCACATGTATTGATACAGCTGTAACAAAAAAGGGAATAAAACCATGTCTGCAGACAATTCCCACAGTCTAAACATCAGTTATGTTATGGCAAAGCTAATGCTGCTCTTGCCTTTTTCATTAAAAAATGTGTGTTTTACTGGACCTAAGACAAACTGAAAATGCTGGTTTGCTTTCTTTTTTTTTTTTTTTTTCTGTTACTGAGTTATTATTTGAGGATTTGGAGGAGAAACGGAGAGATGCAGCGAGATTTGTCAAGGAAGGTAACCATGAATGAACTCTTAAATACAGTGTTTTGGTCAAAATGCCTGGTGTAAATCTTGGCTATACTAAAAGAAATCTCTAGGGATTGCATTGACAATACTAGCTACATGTTTTGCACTGAAACAATTTTTTTTATTAGCTTTTTCCAGTTTATGATTCAAGAAGACTTAGTAGAAGGAAAAGGTTGAGAGAAAAGTCAGAAAAGCCATTGATTCATGTGACATGCTATAAGGAAGTTTTTCTCTTTGTTTTATGAAGCAAAACCATGTATTGACTGCAGGCCAGAAGTATCTGCAATGAAACAGAAACTTGATACCTGGCTTCTTCATCCAGTTGACAGACGTTAACAGGATCTGATTGCTGAATGTCGGAAGCTGAACAAAATCAGACTAGAATTGACTGGTACAATTTTCCCTAAATACAGATCAGTTATCTATTGAAACAGTTTAATGTAAATTATAATGGGCTTTCCATCTGTAGTTTTAACCTCAAGAAATGTCTGTCTTAAAAGATGTTCTGTAGCTCAACTCAGCAGTAGTCCAGGACACCTCAGGGACTCCTGTGACAAAACAGATCAGCCCAGTGGATGGTCAAAGTAAATGTTCTAGCCTTATCTTTGATGGGAACCAATGTGGTTTAGGTTCTTTCTTCAGCTCTTCTATGGGTTTACTTCATGATCCATTTTTTTTGTCTGTGGAGGGTAACATTTGTATTGGAACTTCAGGGCACCTGCAGCTGTTTAAGAAAGGACATAGTCACCTGTAAGTGGTGTAGTGTGGCAAGGGATCCAGACTGCCTAAAAACCTGTTCTAAAGATGGACATGGAAGGCAGCCAGTCACACATGGAATTTTAGCACTCCTTTGTTCTGTTTATTCTAGTTTCTCAGCAATAGTCTTCAGAATTAATAGTTAATCTGTTGATTCTGCATTGCTTTATAAGTCTGTGGTCATATGCCCAGAAGGAGGAATACCATTCTGAATTAACAGTTTAAGCTCATGTGTTAAGTCTTGTATGCCTATGTGATTCTAAATGCAACAAGGGTATGTCCACATTGACACTTGGGCTTTTAGCTTGTCCAGAGCTTCCAACTTGTGTCTTGGCTTTTGTTTGTAGAGTGGTATTTAGTCCTTCAAATAAAAATGCAGAAGTAACTAGCAACATTACCTTGTCATAATTTACAGCAAATCAGTTTCCTCTTTGTGCATAGAAAACTAAAATCGTATCTTTCCTTGACAGAAAACTTCCTTTCTGCAAGCAATTAAAGATGCAAATATCCCTTACAATGGCTACTTCAGCCTTCTTGCAGCTCGGGGCAAAACCACATTGGCAGAAGGACAATGTCTTGTCTCTGGTCTCTATGAAGCCTCTCTGAACTTGACCTGAATATGAACTTATACAAAAGGCATCTCTGTGCAGTGACAAGAACTTGAAAACAGGCCGTAATTACATAAGAAATTTAAAACAAGTTGAGGAGCATGTTTCAATGAGATCAGCATTCCAAGAAGTCCCTAACAAGAATTGGATATTTATATCTCTGTTGTCACTCATTTTTCTTTATGACTGATCATCTGAATTTTTATGTTAAATTTCTTCCAAGCTGAAAACTTACACCTGACAGCAATCCCTCTCAATAGGCCTTTGGTGCAAAGTTGGTCTTGGTATCCGATACAAGTCTACCAACTTCTTTAATGACTTTGATACTGGTAAAAAAATGAATGTGAGTGTTTACAAAAAAAGGAAAGAAAAAGAAAAAGGAAAGAAAAAAAAAAAGGCGTCACAAAGAGTGCTGTGTTTTCTAGTCCCATGATGAAGAAGCTAATAAATGGCAGGATCTCAAGAAGCCAAGAGAAGGAAGAACCACAGTAATGTCACTGGTAACTCTTTCACATAGCAGCAGTGGTCACCTCCTCTTTGCAACACTGACCAGGATGGAGCTGGGCAAATTGCTGCCATTGGTATCAGTAGTTTAGCCTCTATTCAGATAAAGCCAGTTTTTCTCTAAACTCCTAAGCAGTATTTTACTTCTGAAGAGATTCTTTATTCTCTTTTAGCAGTAGATTTTCTCTTTTCTAATCAGACTGCCTTGCCTGTCCTTTGTAGTTTCACTGGTTGCCGCTTATTGAAGAGCACATATGATGTTTCACTCCTTCCTAATACATCTTCACATCTTTACACAGCTGTCTGACTGTACTTAAACTACTCTGGAAGTCTATAGGTAAGTGTTGTGGCTTAACCCCAGCCAGTCACCAAGCCCCAGGCAGCTGCTCACTCACTGCCCCACCAGCAGGATCAGAGAGAGAATTAGAAGGGTTAAAAGCTGGAAAACTCATGCGTTGAGGTTCAGACCATACAATAGAGAAAGCAAAAGCTGCACATGCAAGCAAAATGAAAAAAAACAAGGAATTGATTCACTGTTTCCCTCAGGCAGGCAGGTATTCAGCCATCTTCAGAAGAGCAGGCCTCATCATACGTAACAGTGACTTGGGAAGACAAACACCACAACTCCAAATGTCCCCCCTTCATATACCCTTATATATTTTATATACTAAGCGTGGTGTCACATGGTCTGGGATATCCCTATGGTCAGTTTGGGTCACCTGTCCTGGCTGTGTCTTCTTCCAAGCAACCCCTGTCCCCTCGCCAACCTGGCAGTACAAGAAGCAGGAAAAGCCTTGGCTCTGCGTAAGCCCTGCTCAGCAAAAACATCTTTGTATTATCAACCCTGTGTGCAGCACAAATCCAAAACACAGCCTCATACCAGTCACTGCAAAGAAAATGAACTCTGCTTCAGCCAAAACTGCACAGGTTTATATTAGATGTTAAGAAGAAATTCTTTACTGAGAGGGTAGTGATGCACTGAAACAGGTTGCCTCACCACTTATTATGGATTTCCCATCCCTGGAAATGTACAAGTCTGGGTTGGATGGGACTTTGAGCAACCTGATCTAGTAGGTGGCATCCCTGCCCATGGCAGGAGGATCAGAACTAGATGATCTTTAAGATCCCTTCCAACTCAAACCACTCTATTATTCTGTGATTTTTCCATAATGAGACACTGTAAATAAAATGCCTATCACTACATGTTTACAGAAAATGCATCCTTTTATTTACTGTTCTTGGTTTAATTGTCCACAGAGAACAAATTACCATTTTTATATGACTAGAGTATGTTATGCAGTTTTGCCTCTAGATAACTATTTGTGCCATAAAGCATCAAATTTTCCCTCTTACTTTAAAATGTAAACACCACCTTTACTGTAAATCATGACTGCTACCCAGTGGGGTACTTTCAGTGAACAACAGAAGTTTCTGTCCATGCTCAAAACCTGTCCTTAATAGATCAGCAAGCAAAAGAATAAATTTTTATTCCGGCTTGTTCCTCAGAAGTCACTGGTCTGACTGTCTTTACTTACTGCAAAGGCATTACATTTGTCTAGACCTTAAGTATCTTTTCCTGGTATACATGAGTAGAAGCACTGATAAATGATAGAATGCTGGATTTTAGAAGAACTTTTTTTCCTGCTACTCAGAGGTCATCTTTTACATCTGTAGGGCTGCTGGTTTCGTGTTTCCTTTGTATCATGCCCTTTGTTTAATACACTACTACATACTTTATTTCTAGCTAGTATTAAAACCCAAGCCCTCTAATAATAGTGGTGATGTGGGAAGAGGTCAGAAGAAGTATTTTTGCTTTTTTCTCCAGGCTCAAATTTTCCTAGAAATGTGTAAACAAGAATGAATTATGAACTACCAATCTAAGGAAACTAGGTTCTTGCAATCCCAAATTGGGAGATATATTATGGCAATATGTGTCAAGCTCTACTACAGTCATGGGACTTGTTAGGGGGATCCTGGCTTAGTGGTTTTGGAGAACAGCTGTAGCTGTGTCATCCAGCAGAGCCGAGTGCATGTGAAAGGAGCACATTCACCCTTCAGAAGGCTTTTGGAGGTACAAACAGAAGCATGGTGAAAATTACCTAGCTGACCCAAGGTTAAAAAATACCTTGGATATCTTGGATACCTTGGATACCATGAAGTGTATCCAAAGTGTCTCTATGTTGGTGGCAAAACTCAAGCAAGGACTTCCCCAAACTTCTCCTTTCCGTTCTTTTCTTGGCCTCCTCATGTCTTTACCCTCACTGCTATTTGACCACTGTCCACATATTTGTGTGACTTCATCTTACTACAGAGGGACAACATCTTCTGCCCTTCCCAAACTGCAGCTGCTTTCCAGCTCTGCCATCTTGTTCCCACGTGGTGGCCAAGAGTGTAAAGTAATCACCAAGGGTGAGAGAAAGTGCAACAAAGACAGATAAATGTATTGCAATCACCGTTTCAGTATGCCTGCAGGGAGCCTGAGGTGTGGTTGAACTAGTCTGGTAATGTTCTGCCCTTTGGCACTATTTTATGTGTACTCAGGGGAAATAATCAGCCGTACAGTCATTTCTCACATTTAGGGTATACAGAAAATTTGTGAGTATAATAAATATTTTGTTTATGCTGCACTTAGGTTTGAATACAGTTTTACCTGCTTAAGAGAAATGATTCTTTATTCTGCATGTGCTTCAAAAAATGCTACTTTTTACAGTACTACTATGGATAGATAAATAATGTATGTTGTGTGTTGGACACAAATATGGCAACACTTATTATTGTTTTACATGTTGACAAATTGATTTGAATTTATTTGCAGCTAACCAAAGCTCCATACCCCAAACCTTATATTAATTATGAATGTTCTGTTTTGCATTTGCTAGAACAAATATACAGCACCTTATGTCAGAGATGAGTTTGGATGATAAAATATAAAATGAGGTGCACTACCTGAAACTTTTTCTCGATTTTAGACAAAGGGTGCCCCAGCCACTGAGTAACAAGGCAACTCCAGAACCCACACAGCAAGGATAGACACCTTAGCAGCTGAGAAGTACCTGGGCTCCGGAGAATTTTCAGAGGCAAGGATGGGAGTCAGCCTCAACCTCTCCCACAAAGCTAGTTTTGCAGATTTTTGTCCCATTTTTTATGTAATCAATTGCTTCCTGTTTTGCTATTCCCATCAACAGTCTTTTGAAAGCGTAACTCAAAATGTATTCCTAAGCTGAACTGGTAGGATTTCCCCTTCAGCTCTGAGAAAGATTATTCTTATTCAAGGCCTCATTCAGGCCAGTAATGGATATGCAGAAATTTGGAAATGGTTCCAGGCCAAGACCAGGCTGCCAGTGAGGGTCTTTGGTGGAAAGGACAGATCCCATGACCATTTTATTACCTTTCTTTTCCTTTTCAGATTGCTCTCATTTTATGTATTTCTACATGTCATCTGATTTACTAGATTTTGTTATTCTACCTAGAAAAATAATTCCCTGTATGAAAACTATTTGCTTCTTGGAAGATTTTTATGCTTATTTAGCAATAACACAGGGTGTACTGCATTCTAGGTGCACAGTACATCTACCTTCTTAGAATCAAACCCAGCACAGGCAAGTGCTGACAACCTCCTTTAAGGGAAATGCATCCATCAGATAGTGGCAGCTTTGGTACAGTAGCACAGAACTTAACTTATAATGAGAACATCCACAGCTTCCTTTATATATGGATATGAATGCGTTCATCACTCATAAAAGTTCAAACTTTGTAGAAATTCTGCTTATGCAAAAAAGCTTTTTGCTCCCACTCACCTTGTGGGAGTGAACTCCAACTGTGAACACCTTGCTTTAATGTAGAAGCCATTTCCCTTGATGAGTTTTCTATTTTATATTATCTTGATTTCACAATGTTTCTTCTCCTTCTTGTGTTCTGAATTAGTAAATAAAATCAGTAAATTTCTTCTTTTTGTTTTCTGTACTGTTCACAAATTTATACTGTATCTCAGGTCTGCCCCCTCCAAATCGTGAATTGTTGTCTCTTCATAGCCATGCAATGGAAACTAATAATTTCCAGATCCTCTGTATTCCTAGTAGGTACTTTTCTTAATCTTGGTAAATCTTGGGGTTTTTACCTTTATTTTTTATCTCAAATGAAGGCACTCCTAGTCAGAAAAACAAAGCAAGAAAATCCTTCACAAAATATCTGATCAGTATGTACTGCTAGCCCTTATCTAGATAGCTTTTTTCTAAAGATCCATCTGACTTAAAGCAGGCAGAATTAAATGCTATAGAAATCAATCTGAATTGACCTTTACACCTTTTTAAGAGCAACTTTAAAGTAGTTGCAATCTTCCATGCTAATATTAAGCAATGCCTATATATGCATCTGAATCAGTATAATAACTGAACACATTTTGAAAAGGTACCAGTATTTCATTTGAATTTAAATGTCTTGTTTTAAATAAGCAGTTATGATATGGAGCTAAATCAGCCGGCCTAACAACAAAGGGCAGTATGCTGATGAATTATGTATGTTATCTTCATTTTCTGCCTGCTGATAATTGACAGGTATCATGGCACCTTCTACTTACTTCCTGTAATTATATGCCATATATCAAACACTGACTTATGTGTAATGGTCTCCCTCACACACACATGCACAGAAAATGGTTTTATGTTTTATTTAAAGCTTACAGCATTTTTAAATTTTCTGTTTTGCTTACTGTGTCTTGCAAGCTGCTTTGCTACTCAGCCCATGTCAACAATGTTAAATTAATAAGATTTCTTCAGTGTTAGTTTGTCAGAGTCACTCATCCAAGTGATGGTTCCATCCTTTTGTTTGTTTCGGTTTTTTATTAAAATTAGTTAGGCTAAGTCAGTACTGAAGAAAATTTACCTTTTAATTGTTAAAAAAATATTACCTGCTTTTTGGACACTTGTAGTAAACCAGGTTTCTCAGTCTTTGACATAAAATTCGTGTCTTTACAAAGAGATATATTTTCATCAACATGTAGCAACTTTAGGTAGTGTTAGGTTAAAAAACCCAGTGTCTTAAAAGAGCTGATTAAATGGCAAGATCCTTCTTTGTAGCTTGCATTTAATTCACACTAACTCCACCTTAACAAGGATACATTAATTGAAAAGCTGTACAACTGGGCTCATTAGATGCTATGCCTACTGATTAAATTTAACCACTACTGGGTATCTTAGCACATGATTCAGAATTGCTTTTCTTTTGATTCAGTGTTTTGTTTCTTGGAAGGAAATTAATTTTGCTAAGAATTATTTTAATAAAACTGTGATAATAAAGTAAAGCTATAATTAAAAGGGACTCTTAGTTACCTTGAAGGGCTTTTTACTTTTATTGCCTTAAATGTCCAAATTTATATTTTAATCTAAAAACCTACATTCAGTAAATTGTATGGTATATGTAAAAAAGCACCACCTATATACTGTGGAAGAGTTCCTCACTATCACTGCATTCTTAGCAATATTCACTACAAGAGAAAGTGCCTCAAACAAAGCCCTAGAAATTACAGAAAGTAACTGTGCAGAAAGAAAATTAGATAAATATCTTTTTAGTTCCTATTAATTTTGACTTGATTTGTCAGCTTCTTTAGAAACTTATGCTTATATTCTATTCCTGTATTGTTGATTAAGTTTTTTCAGAGGTTCATACCTTAGTGAAATAAGTGTTCTGATATACTGTTTCTCACTGAATTAGAACAAACTATTAAATACCTTTAAAAAGCCCCTTTCATCAAAAAACACTTCAGCTCTAACATGGGACTGGTAGAAGGTGACAGCCTGTGAGTAGGCAGTGATGGCAAAGGAAAAGAGTGTACTACCACCAGCAAGTAGCATCCCTGCTCTTTACTGAACAGAAAGACAAAATTTCATAAGGGAAAAAAAAAGCCCCCCCAACAAAATTTTTGAGGCTTGATTTTTGTCAAAAGTGTTTGGATGTAGGACCTCTCTGACTTGAGAGCTCTAAATACCTGTCTGCAGGTAATCAAGCAGACTGCAGGGCTTTTAGCAGCCATTGGCAAATGCTTATATGAACAACTGTTAATGAACATACATAAATCCAGTTTTCAAAGACTGAACTTTCAACAGAAGTAACTATAGAATTCACGGGACATGCAGAGGGCACTCTGCTATTGGGCTGAGAGCTAACTTCTCTTTTTCTATCCCAGCGTTGAGGACCTATACCTTATTCAGCAGTAAAAAAGTATTGCTTGAACTTTTTTTGAGCATACCTTTAGGCAGAAAGTTATGAGGCACTGCAACCGTGATTTAAACAGAAATCATCATGCTCCCTCTCTTATTTTTATTTTGCATTACCACCAATGCACCTAACCTTCTGAAGGTTTTGTTTTCTAGCTGCTGCTTATCCAGCTTAGCCTGAAGGAGCACAGGTGGCTCTCAGAAGGCTGTCAGGTTCTGTGGGAGAAGCTTTCCAGATGATCTCAGATGTATCTGCACCACAGGCGTATCTCGGGAAAGCAAGCAGACTGGAGTGCTCTGCTCCAGGGGCAGAGTGTTCCAGGGACATACAGTAACCACTCTTCATAAAGGAAGTGGCAAATCAAAGACATTTTTATAAATTGGCTTATTGAGCCGGCTAAAATGAAGGTTAGGAGAGGGTTGGATTACTTTCAATAAAAACAGTATGTGAATGTTTTCCATTCTGTACCCTTGTAAGGAATAATCAAACTTTTGAAACAAAACAAACTCAGTGATCCCTTTTTATCTTTTGATGGTCTCCTCACCTATCTTCTTAGCATAACCTAATTTGTTTAGGGATAAATAATATTTCACTTTCTTCATAAGGGTGCTGTGTATTTAGGCAAGACAATTTACAAAGTGAACAGGACTACCCCTTCAAATAAGGTCGGAACCTTGGCAGAGACCTTTTTTAATCTGTGAACATTCACTTTAAAGGGTCTTGTTATTTTTAGGGTAGAGCAGCACTTACTATGTTATCTGATCTTTAGTGGTCGTGGGCATAGTTACCCGCTGTTGGGGCACCCACAGACTCTAGCTCCCCAACTTTCATAGAGTTACTAAGGTTGGAAAAGATCTCCAAGATCATTAATTACAACCTTTGACCAAATACCACCCTGTCAAGTAAACCATAGTAGTAAGAGTCTAACCCTTTCCATGAAGAAATTTTTCCTGATGTCCAACCTAAACGACCCGTGGCACAGGTTGAGACCATGTCCTCTCACCCTGTCACTGGCTCCCTGGGAGAAGAGACCAACTCCCACCTGGCCACAGCCTCCGTTCAGGCAGGTGTAGAGGGTGATAAGGTCTCCCCTGGGACTCCTTTTCTCCAGGATAAACACCCCCAGCTCCCTCAGCTGCTCCTCACAGGACTTGTACTCCAGACCCTTCCCCAGCTCTGTTGCCCTTCTCTGGACACACGCCAGCCCCTCAATGTCCTTCTTGCAGTGAGGGGCCCAGAACTGGACACAGGATTTGAGGTGTGGCCTCACCAGTGCTGAGTACAGGGGGACAATCCCCGCCCTGGCCCTGGTGGCCCCACTATTGCTGATCCAAGCCAGGATGCCCTTGGCCTTCTTGGGCACCTGGGCACACACTGCTGTCCAGCTGCTGTCACCAGCATTCCCAGGTTTTATTCTGCTTGGCAGCTGTCCAGCCACCCCTCCTCCAGCATCATAACGTGTTCAGAAGAGAGAGCATTACATACCCTTCTCACACAGGTCACCATGGGCATAGATAGAGGAATTCCCAAGCACCTAGTGGAGGAAGATGCTGTTTCTAAACTAAGTTTCCCACAGAGATGAGCTGCAGCTGAAGAGAATGACTGTCTCTTCCACAGACTCATGCATGGAGAGTTCCCATGCTTCCTCTCAGCTGCAAGGAACTTCTGATAGGGCTTACACCTATATGATTTTTAGTGTAGGCCTTCAAAGGGTGAATTGAAAACACACTGGTCTATACTTTCCCCTAGAGAATAAGCACATAATTTCTGCTTATTTTGGCACTTGAGTCTACCAACAAAAAGGTCCTACTGTGACTAAATAGGCTGTCATTCTAAAAGCTGGCTGACTTGATTAATACAGTTGCAAAGCTTGTTTTGCAATTCAAACCTTGTCAAACCAAATCCAAAATGATTTTCCTGGATAAATCCAATTAAAATATAGACACTGAATCAGAACACATTTTCTGTAATTACCAAGCAATTCTGTGAAAAGACTATTAAAGTAGGCTAAATTGTCTCTCATACCCTGCCAGCCCTTTCTGCCCGCCCAGGGGCACCTTTCTGAAGCAGTGCTGTGCTCGGTGGGGATCAGCCTACATCTGCAGAGCTCCCCATTTTGGGCTGGTTTGCAGGCAGCAGTGCTCCACTCAGCCCTCGTACTGCTTCAAAGGGGGACAGGATTTCTGACAAGCCAGTGCCTAATAGAAATGGACACCTCTCCTATTCTCTTTTTTCACTTGAAGATCTCTCCTAGCTGGACATGCTTCTGTCAGATCAGTCAAGGCATCAGCAGGCTTTGCTCTGCATTTGCACAAAGACAGCAATATTTTAAATTATTATAGTCATCTGTCATATGCTTCTATTTAATCAAAAAAAACCCCCCATTTCTATTAAAATTTCCATAGGCAAGTGCTGGAAGTTTCCTCTTGCTGTAAAGCTGGCAGACATGTCATCAGCATTGATAGTTCTGAGAAATCTAAAGAAAACATGTCAATTTTTTTTCATAACTGCTTTTTTCACTAGCTGGCCACCTTGATGTCTGTAGGAGGTTTGTGTTTGTAGGGTCTGATTTCTGAGTGGCAGCTTAAATGGCTCAAGGAATTCGTAACAGTCGCCCCTACTTTTGTGCTAGTTATTTTCTGCAATTAAAATGATGGGGCACCAGGCCAGGGTGAGGGTTTCACAAAAACCAGCTGACACGAACAAAGCTTGTGAAGAAACAGGGTTGTGCACAGGACTGAGTACGTGTTCAGCACAGCAGGTAGAAGCATTTTGAAGAAAACTTCTTTCCATCTAAAAATCAGAGTTGGTTAAACTAAATATTTCCCGGGAACAACACAGTTTTGACAACACAACAAGAACACAGATATGTGAAGAGTGTCCCTGGGCCAGGGTGATTTTGTGGGATGAGAGGGAAGGTCATGTACCCACACAGTCAGATGCTTTGGGAACAAAAGGATTTTCCCAATGCCCTGGCCAATGTCCTGACCATGGAGCCATGCTCTATTCTTCTTGATTTTCTGCTGGAGATACCCCACTTTAGGGAGATAATCTCAAGTTGTCTGGGTCAGAGTGCGGGAGAGAGGCTGCAGCTGCCTGGCTGCGCTGGGCTTGCACGCAAGTGCCAGGGCTGAAGCCCCCGTGGGGTAGCTGATCCACCTTCCCCCCAGTGCCTGGAAATACCAGTGCTTCTGCAGAATTTGTCCTTGCGGGATCATCTCACTTTTCTTTCCTGCTTTTACTGGAAACTGCAATTTTACACTTTAAAATGTGGAATTAGTATCTGGTGCCAATACAAAAATAAAAGACACTGTGAATGTTTTTACAGATGAAGTTTTTGTTTTCTAATCAGACTCCAACACGATAAAACCATTGACCGGCTGTTGACATGACTGAAGGATTTCTGGAATTCTCAAAGTCGAGATCAGATCCCCATAGCATTTTTAGTGTTATATTTCACTTTAGCCAAGCAAAGAAAATAAGAAAAAATCTCCCTATCCCCAAAATGTTTCTACCCATGCTAATAAACATCCTGTACTGATGATGCTTATAACAGGAATTTATGTATCATTATATTTCAAAGATGCTACAATTTCCAGAATAATACAGACTTATCCAGAACTGTTCTAGAGTACATTTTTTCAACATCCAATTACTTCATATTCACCTCAAGATAATTTGTGGAAAATTTTATAAGAACTGCATTTTTGCAAGGTGTTATTAGAATCAAAACAAAAATTCATTAAATAAATATACACTATCTCTATGCCAATTTTGCATACTACTGCTTCTATACCATGCACTGGTTTTGCATTTCTTTTTCTTCAGTTGTCTCTCTTATTAATAAAACAATAATCTTCAGACTCAGGAAAAATATAAAAGTGTGGAAAGTGATGCTAAAATACTTGTCTTTGTCACATGAAAACGACAGAAATAAATTTTAAAAAACCAGGATGAGTTCATTAAAAGCATCAAAACAATTATTGTATTTCCTTACTTTTGGACTACACAGTATCCCAGTTCTCTGGAGATACAATGGAGGAACAGAGACTATGCTTGATAGACACATTTCAGGTTTATTGTTATTTTTAATGGTAGAAAGGGTGAAAGGACAATGAGGTGAATCTAACAATTGTAATGATGAAAAAAATACTACTGTTCTGACAAGAATAATAATTATGTACTCATCAGTGAGCACCTGCAAGTGAAACCAGTCTGCTCTTGCTATTCCAGTCAGACAGACAGAGATGGGACAGAGCCATGCATTTAGGAACAGCAGCACAGCAAGTTTAGCAACATCTTAATATCCCTTTTAGAACACAGAAAACCCAAAGCACAGTGGTAGTATTTAAAGAGTATGCTCAGGTTTAGCTGGAGGAAAGTCCAGCACAAGTCAGGGGCCCAAGTGTAAGCAGGCTAGATATAGTTTAGAGAGAAAAGTGTCAAGTGCAAGGCAACCTGTCCCTGTTCCTGCAGCAGGGTGGGCACCGAGGAAAAACAAGCGTGCAGGGAGGGAGAAGCATGAACAGGAGTGCCCAGGGCAGTGTGGCCTTGCACAAGCCCTCCAGTGAAGGCAAAGAGAGCCTGGATCCCACAACCCAGAGGACAGAGATGGAGCCATGTCAGACCATGTCATAAGTGTAGAACATCTACCGGATAGGATAGGCATTTTACTTTTTATTTGTGCAGTGACATTAAAATTAGGTTTTGACCCACAGGTTCTGTTGTAGTACAAAACACTACAGTGACACGGTGGCCTGGAGTTTGGCTTGACTGGGGGCTGCAGGATGTAGCTAGTACCCAAGCCTGGCCTTCTTACCTTTGCTATGGTCTCTAGGTATAAAAGTATCTGCAAACTGCTTCAAGGTAATAGTCCTTATGCAATGTGAGTATCTTCCTTCTTCTTTTGGCTAGAGGTTTTTAGACCAACAGTCCTCACAGAAAAGAAAATATATTTGTATAAAACTAGTGCTGAAGATGAGAAAAGTGTTTCTTTGTAGTTAAAAATAACAAAAAGAAATAATCTCAGAAATTAAATTCTTCCCAATTTCAGTACTCCCTGCTTTGCCTGGACTGCAGTCATTAATACTACTAAGCAGCAGCACTTATTTAGGATCAGGTATGCTTGTTTTACATGTCATAAGCATCATCTTTTAACAATATTGCAAATTAATTAGAAAAGCTAATATACTATGTTTTAAGAGGAAAAAATTGTTTGCTTATTTCTGCATCACTGACATTTGAGACCCAGCCTAAATACTTCATTAATAAATACACTGTTTAAATATAAGTGTTCTGGCCTGATCACACTCATACAGAAATTCAGTTTTAGTGCATCATCTGACCCACATTTCAGCAGTGAGTTCTGGCCTAAATCACCAAATAATTTCCATTTGTGAATCATCAACCAGTTTCATGATACTTAATGATACTTAACAGAAGAGCTTCTTAAAGCTCTTTGGCATTTTTTGAGAGAGAAAAGTTCTTGACTTGGGATGGGACATGGGCAGTCCTGAGAAAAGATGCAGAGGACAACAGATAGAATTATTCTACTAAGGTTTGGTTTTAGTGGCCTCCTGACAGGAGCAAAGAAGGGGAACCTGAATAATTCCTCTTTATTTTACCTGCTCAATACCAGATTTGTTGGTAAAGAAAATCCACTAGTTGATTGTGCATAAACCTAGTGCTGAACTGATGCTAGTGTTTCAACATCCTTACTACCACTGATTATCATTAAAAAGGTTTCCTATTTGATAAACGGGTGATCACTGGTCTGTGCTACAACCCAAGTCCACTTCACCTTTGGATATTGAAACAATGTGGACATCAAGCCACGTAGGTTGCTCCACACCTTACAGTGTTAGAGTGCCTCGGTGTCTTTTTTATTTCTTGCCTAGATATATACATTTAAAAAGCAGTTATTTGCTCCTTCTTTCAAGTTTGAAGATCACTGACACCCACAAACATATGCACAGTACTAAATTGGCAAGCGAGATTGATCTGTTTGCTGTATATGAGAAACAAATACATACTCTATTGTCCCAAATGGTAGTATTTTAGTACATTCCTCACGCCATCACCTGTTGTCACCCTTCTGTAGTTCTGTTTTGCCAAAACCACGGTGGGGATTCCATGGGCCTTGGACTTTTCCTAAGGACCGAGCAGGTAAGCAGTTCATTCTGGAGAAGCAGAGAGCACCTCTCTGTGGCAGCAACACACAGGTCCGAGTTCACCCTGGTCAGCCAGGGCGTGAGGGGCGTCAGGCTGCATCCCAGCACACGCTGTAATCAGTAGTGGACAACAAGGTAGGGCATCCTTCTGTGTTTTGCAGGGAATGCAAACCCTATCGTTACACTTTTTAGGCTCTTGCAATCTGCATAAGATGCAATTAGATTAAGCAGTTATATTTTTTTCTTAGTGACATGTTTCTTTGCATAAATAAATATCAGGTGCCATTCATGTTGCATCACTGATTTATATTTGTACAGGACTTGCCTAAGCTGATTACAGTGCATGAGTAAGCAGAAGAGGAATGGGAAGAGCATTCCTCACCAGGATTGAGGAGTTAAAGTTTTCTTTTGGAGGATTAAAGTTTTCTATTACCCGCATAACACATTTGTCCCTATGTTTGCCTCAGAATGGACCTTGCTGACCTAAGAGCATGACACTAAATTATTTGATGTGATCAGTTTGCTGAGGTCTCCACATCACTGGCCCTATGGGAGCACTAGAAGTCAAGAATTAGCTGATTACCTTTATGGTTGGAAGAACCAGCTCTTTCTGTTTTCACCCTCTGCATTCATCTTAACCTGTGCAGAGTGAATTCACGGCTTTCACCTCCCAGCACTTCATAACTGGGAGCACAGAAGTAAATAAAACACATTGATTGCAATTTTTCAAGCAGAGTTTGGAAGGTATCCTACATAAGAATCAGATGGTCTGGAAATCATCTCTGTTATTGGGCAAAGAAAGAAGGGCTGGGAGGAGAGATTGGAGCTAGGCAGAATGCTTCAATTCTTTCAGTGACTCTTGGTCATTGCTGAGTTTTGTAGTGATACAAGTTTGGAGCTACAGGTGAATGTGGGTGACAATGCCCACAGAAAACTGCAGTCAGTGTGATAGCTCTACAAAGACTTCCCACTAATTTTAGCCTAAAAATTCATGCCACTCTAAGTCATGTTGGCCAATTCTAACTTAGCGTCACAGATAAAGGCAGCAATGTTCATATCACAAAAAAAAGAGGCTTTAGATGATGAATCAAAAATATTTCCCCTGACAACGTTTTTAAAACTATTTTCAGCAGTATTTTACATGTTTGCGTGCACTGTTTTACATCTCTTTAGAGTTTCATCAATGAAGACCTAAAGTTCTACTTCATGAAATGCCTTCAGATATTAAAAAGTAAATATCACGAATAGTGAACTTCTAAAGTTCTCTCTTGTCGCTGGTTCCAGCCAGCATTAATCTCTGTTACCCTTGGAACTGTTCTGCTAGGAACAGTTTAAGTGTGCCTGCTACTACACTGTGCAAGGATAGATAAAAGAGGAGGCTAAGGGGAGGAATAATAACTCTGTAACGAAAATAAACCCAGCCTTTGATGCAGGCAGAGTTATGATCAGCAGATTCGCACACTCACAGTCATACTGTAGAAGGCCGCTTACACAGCTGGGATCACATTGAGACTTTTTGCACAAACAGCTTCACAGCATTCACAACTCTGTCCCAAGTTTTTCTCAGTTCTCACTGTTTTGTTGCATTCAGCTGAATGAAATTTAAAGGTGGGAATGGGGTGTCCCACAGGAGCTGTGAGGTTGTCACAGGAACTGGGAAGTGATTAGGGCAGCTACACAGGTGACGAAGGGAGGCTGGAGAGCAGTGGGAGCTGGTGGAGGATCTCTGGAAGGAGTAATGAGAAAAACTCCAGCAGGGAAAACATAGCCGGGGAATGAGTGGGGAACAATGAAGTAAAGAAGGAGACTGAGCATCAGAAAGGCAGATCTAGAAGACATTTGGTCTCAAATGTGCTCTGACACCCTTGCTAAGATAAGCAGAATTGTTCAAGTGGCTGACAATACACCTAGGAACATACAAAGTATTCTCACCACATGGTACATGCAGTTCTAATGAAACCTAGAGCACTTTGTTATTAGCTTTCTCATGCAAAACATACAAGATGCACACCAAAAAAATTAATATTTTAACACTGAATTTATAGAATTTTATGACTTTTCATATTCGGTCTCTTAATCCAACATTACTTTTAATTCATGCACTATATGTTCAAACATGTATAAGGAAACTTAAGCAAAACCACTACAACTTATTGAAAAGTCATATTCTCAGATTGTCATCAGAGTGCCATGCTAAATCTTTGACTTGCTCAGGAAACTATAAATACATTAAAAATGCATTCAAACTTAGTAAGATATTGTATTTCTTTTGTAAAGACAAAGCACGGACTGATGCACTCACATGAAAAAACAAAATGTGATCCCTTTTAATTTTTTTCAATCATATCCTCTTGAATGCATTTATTTTACTCCATTAATTGGCATAGTTAGCAATCCTTAATAGACAGTGTGCTCTGCTGTTGCTTATTTCCCTTAAAGAACAACAAAATCATCAGGGCCACCTATATCTAGCAGGGTTTTTTACAAAAGAAATTTTGGGGAGTGAGGCTGCTCTCCCATGCCATGCTCTCCCACACTCCCCATGCTCTTCCTGCTGTGAATGCTTTTCTAAACAGTCTCTTTCTACTCAATGTGCATTTAATATCCCACACTTCTCCATAAATAATAGGTAAGACAGTGTGAAGTGCATAGGGTGCAAAGTGACTCCTTTTATTGGTTGCAGATGCAAGAAAGGATACCCAGAGTCTTCCATATTAAAGCCTATACCTTCAGCAGAGCCAATCTCATAAAATCTCTTCTGAGTCTCAGGCAAGAAGGTCAGCTGTGAACCAGGAAATATCAAAACAACATCCACACATGAAAGAAATTCAGTTTTCCAATCTAGCCAGCTCAGGACAACTGTTTTTAGAAGGCATATCCACAAACTCCAACCACCTTTCTCAGCAATCCTGAGCAGATCGTATTCTTGGAAGCCACCTTCTGCATATCTCATCAGGTAAGAGGGTAAATGTGTTCTCTTCTTCCTGAATTTAGCAGAAAAACTCTCTGATGAGCTACTAAAGAAAGACCAAGTGGTCAGGAACAGTTTTGTTTCCTTCTGTAACTGGCTGGTTACAGGTATAACTGTGTGCAGGGTGAATACCTCACCCATGGTGATAACAAGACTTCCACCCAGCCACCATCCTGATGGATCCCTCCAGTCCCTGCACTGTGAAACCCAAAGTTATAGTTACCACCACCAAACAAACAGGGGAAAACCAGTATCTGACCGTTCATTAAATTATGTGGTGAAAAAACCAACAGGATTTTACAGGCAAACAAACTTTAATCAGGTGTATAACTGCCTCTGATACCTAAACTACACCTCCAAAGGACTTAATC
This sequence comes from Atrichornis clamosus, assembly GCA_013400975.1. Classification (NCBI taxonomy): domain Eukaryota; kingdom Metazoa; phylum Chordata; class Aves; order Passeriformes; family Menuridae; genus Atrichornis; species Atrichornis clamosus. The sequence goes on from WBMZ01015008.1 coordinate 33,957, forward strand.
TATGAAGGTTAATGAAACAAGAAAAGAAACCCCACAAAGCTTGTACTGGCTTAACTTTGGGACAATTTGCCACCTTCAGCCACAGTCTCTTATCCACAGGAACTCTTGTTACAGTCTCAGCTGAGCTTCTCTCTGTGAGACAGGGCTGATGTATTGGATCTGCCTTTTGGATCTTATTTGTTTTCAAGTCAGCTCAGCTGGAGTTGCACCAATAGAGTGTCTAAGCCTTCCTTGCCTTCATGGACCTTATAAGGAGAGGCTACTCTCTCTGGAGATTATGAAGTCAATAACATGGCTGTTCCAGTTCACAGTTTAATTGCTTGGAAACTACATGATGGATGGAGCATTTAGAGCCTCCACAAACAAATTTTCTACCACACAGTCAGCAAGAAACAAACAAAGAGACAAACAAACCCCAAACAAAACCAAAAAAACCCCACCCCAACAAAAGCAACCAATAAGAAAACCCAAGAGACCTAAGACCTGGACAAAAAACTGGGGGTTTTTTTGATCCTCAGTACCTCTGGGCAGTACTGATTTCTTTGCATCTGTGCTTACTCTTCCAGTCTGGATGTGGTGGAGAACTTCTTCCCCTTTACTGGATGCTGCCATTCTCCTTCCTCCTTTAAACTTGCTCACCAATACAATTGTTAGTTGCTTTCAGCTGTCATTACGAAGGCAAGACAGATTCACTGGTTATTACTCTCAAGGGTATATCTCAGTTTCTCACTCTCTCTTTGCTGACATAAAGTGGACAATTCAGGTTGTGCTGAAAATGATGAGGAGTTTCTAGAGTGGCATAAACGCACACAGCAGGGTTCGCTGGCTGCCCACAGCCCTGGCTCCCTATGCAGCCAGGGTTAGAGCCGCGTGTGTTGCCTTGCCCAATATGCAGCAAAGAAAAACTGCTTGTAGAACAATCATCTGGCAGACAGTGTGTATTTTTTGTATCACCTTTGAGGAACATGAAGCTATGTCCATGTAATTAGGGAAACCACAGTACATTCAGTCTTGTTCTGGCCCTACATCTCATGTTTGCCTATTTTATCTCTTAAATGTAATTTTGAATACACTGACATTTTTGTTTTGTTTTATCAAACCTGTTTTTCTTGTTATAATTGCATGTGCTATATCAACTATTTAAGACAATTAAGAAAAAAACGCGGTAACACTGCAAGAAAGTAAGACTGTGCACACATTCCAAGTCTGTGATAACATCACAAGTCATGAGAGATTTGCTTTTTTGAGAGTATCATCTTGCCAGAATGATTGGGTGTGGGTGCTTTTGGGTTAACAATTAGTTTTGTAGAGTTTTTTGGGTGCAGCTTTTGATTCCCTTGACTATGCTTTTAAGAGAGAAAGGAGGCTTCCTAGTGCTAAACGCTGCTTCTAAACGTGACTAATTACACCAGAGACAAGCAGTGCTAGCATTGATAGGAAGAATAAGTTATGAGAATGATCTTTTCCAAGATCAGCCCAGCATGTGTATTTTGACATTGTGATGGTGTTTAAGCTTCTTATTCTAGAAATTTTCTTCTCAAGGTTCTTCATGAAACGGCTTGAAACGATTGTGTTTCCTTCTATTAAAGATCTACTGTTTGCTTACCAGAACAGCTTGGAGCAAGGAAATTTGACCCACTTGTGATGACCGTCAAGGTGCAACTCTTCTGACTTGTAGCACTGATGGATTTCCCAGATAACTGTATGTTCCACCTCATCCTAAAGTATCTTGAATACCTGATGAATCTAGAAATATCTTTCAGTAGCTTTATCTCTGCTGAATGCATTCAGGATAGTACCTCCATAATAGTTTCAGGGTCTAGCATTTTTTTGTTTAAATATATGAGGCCTTATCTCAAAAACACTTTAGGGTTTTTGTCTCCTTTCCTTCCTGCCTTTTGCATGCCAGGTATTTCTGTCTTCTTTTTCTGCTGGCTATTGCATGCCAACTAACTTACTGCTATGGCACAGAATATACCCATCTGTCAGAAGCATTTTTTAACAGAGTCTAGGCTGAATGTTGAATGAAGCCATGCTTTGTGTAGAGGAGTTTTAATTATTCTTCAGTCTGTGGAAGTGAGAAGTAAGGCCAGGATGAGGAGGACTGAGTTGTCAGGAAGATAGCTGGAGGGAATCAGAATATCTCATTACCTAAGGGAGTGGTATCCTCAGTCTTCATCTACTTTAATTCCCTCACCAGACACATCAAATAATAGTGCTGTAGGGCTTAAAAAAATTGGGGCAAAGCTGGGGCAGCGGATGGCTTATAATGACAGCCTGTCTAAATGTCTGAGTGGCAGACAAGTGGAGAGAAAGAAGTTTGCAGTCCGGGCTAGCTAAGGTAGAGTGATAACGTACTTGGATTTTACCTGCTTTCTTCTCTAGAAAGGTTTGACAGCTGGTTAGGCTGGCTAGCTCTACATGAGCCTCACAATGCTGTTTATTAAATTATTTGTTAAGAAAATTAAAATTTGGCAATTGTCACAGTTGTCCAGAACTAATTGCTACTTTATTGAACACAAGAATTAAGGACTTGAATGACTTGCTTCATTGGCAGAAGTGAGAGGCTGTCACAGCCTGATTTCTTTCCACATCTCCTAAAAGGAACCCAAGTTAGGAGTCCACTGCAGATGGAATTACTCAGTGCAAAGAAGGAGATCTCCAGGAAGGAATGTTGTTGCAGTTCTGCCAGTCTCTCTTTCCCATGAAAAAAACATGTTTATTCCATTTCTATGTCACTATTCACACATGAAAAGCTGTTTCCTACTCCCTAGGCAAATCTAGCATGTGTTCTTCTAGCTCATTCAGCTCTTGTGGCACATGCATGTATATTTGGCACAATAGCCACAGGTAACTGGGGAAACCCTGCTGATCCCACCGCAAGCCCTGTGAGGCTGGCAGATGCTGGTTCATCCAACACATCTAGGAATCCTAGCACATCCCACAGATTCTCAAGGGAGATGAAGTGTCTCATCAGCCCAGGACTACCCATCCCTGCCCAGACCTGAAGATTACAATAAGCTGGCAAGGGACAGCATAGTGCTACTCCATTATTTTAGCACAGGAGACCTAAGAAGCTTTTCCATTTCCTGTGAAAGAGAACAGGTGGAAAGATGAGGAGGGCCCACATACAAGGGTGGGGCTGCTCTTCCTCAGCTGTGTGTGTTTATAAGTTAGGCTTTTAGCGGTGTTAATCACAACCCTTCACTAACAGACAAAGGAGAGAAACAGGCACTTCCTGAGACATATTCATGATGCCATTTGAGACATATCTAAAGAGACCACCCCTAACAAATGATTCAACCCACCTAGCACCTTCTCCACAGACTATAGAGGGAGTCTAGAAAACTGAGTGTCTAACCTTCAAGTAGCAAAAACTAAGTGAGATTAGTTCAATATAGATAAAAATAAACATGGCAATACCATCCCCCAGCTGTTCTAATGTTGTTGATTTTTTTTCTTTTTTGATGTTAACTGATAACTTTCACATTATCTGAAATCAAATATTTATTTAGTAGTGAAACAGGTCAAACCAGCTATTATAGATCTGCCTCTTGATTAGCAGCAAGTTACTGCTTAAGACAACTAACGCACTATTCCCAGGTTGTGCCTTGGTAGTCTTTTAATCAAAGTCTGTTCCAGGCATCATAGCCCATGACACCGCCAGGGAAGACATACAAAGATTTTTCTCTTCCACTCCTCGCTGTTTAAGCAGACAGCAAAAAATTTTTCAGATGTACAGGTGGCTAGCCACGTACAAAAATAGAGTATGTAGTATTATAAATATACAGTATATAGTATATAGACTCTTTGAACTTAGACACCACTCTGGATTTCCAAATTACTAATCTGTGACAGTGGTTAGCAAGTGTTGCCTCACCAAGAAACTGTTTATAAAGAGCTCACCACCGATAGTCCTAATGTCTGCTCTCCTGGTTACACATCAGCTGGTGCTGCATCTATTCCTTGGACAGATGCAAGAACACATATAGAGCAAGATCTGCATTTCTTTCCTAATCTGGGACCACAACGAACAAACGTAATGCAAAACAAAAAAGGAGAACCAAAATCAAAATGGCATATCTTTCCCTAAATAACCTACAGTTCTAATATATTAAAAAAAAAGAAAAGATACAATAAGCAGGCAAAAAGGAGAGTACAGGAATAATGTCAGTAAAAGACAACCCATCAGGCAGTACATATTGAGGTTCTGCAGCCTGGCTTATTCAGGCCCTTGCAAACATCATGGAAGAAAAGAGCTTGATGGAGACAAGCTGGCATTCTGTAGAGGCTTGTAGTGGTCTCCAGAGAGCCAAGGCAAATGGACTTTCTCAGACCCAAGCATGAGGTTCTCCACTCCTTCAGAGAAAGGTTAAGGTTCAATGCATTGATTAGAAAATGGCATCTTTTGTCCAGAGTAAGCTTGTCAATTCTTAGCAAAGGATGCAATTTAAAACATATCCTTCTCCCCTTGGCAGCACTATTGCTTGGATTTGGCAGCTCTCCACTCCACTGCCTTCCATAAATCCCACTGCAAGATGCCAAATTTCCAGCATACCCATGGATCAGATTTGGATGTTAGAAATACCACTGGGTGTCTGCAACTCAGGAACTATGATCTTCAGTAGTGTAATGTTCAAGCCTATTTGGCTATAGACCAAAGATACTGAAAGGCCTTATAGAAGAGAAACAGAAAGGCTGTTCACATACGGGTTAGCTAGCAGTAGGACATCTCTTTCTAGGCTGTCAGTTTCCAATCTGCAGTGGACTTGTTGCACCACCCAGCCCTTTCTAAATAAATAAAAAAGACTCCACTTCTACAACAATATCCACAAGACACGTGCTACATTAAGAGTCAAAGACGTACAGAATTCAAACAAGCCAAACTGCTGAGTGCAATGGACCCTGGAGGGCTCCCTCACAGGAGATCATTGCTAAACAGGGCAGCTTTGCTTTGTAGAGAAAAGGTGCAAGAACTACCCTGGCTGCTTTTCATTACCCCATACTCGCATGGCCGGGAGAAACTCCAGCTCCTTACCCTACCTCATTAGCCCTACCTGCCCATCTCCTGTGCTTCATGGCCTCCTCCATGGTGCCTCAAACTGGAGGAGTGGCAGCAACGTGCTAATGGCTCATGAACTGCTCATTTGCTTTTTTATAGACTAAGTACAAGGGTTTATTTTCTTCATATCTTGTTTAATATTAAATCTTTGCTGTAAACAGAGAGCATGGGAATATTTGTTAGAAGCAAACAAAAAGGCCATAAACATCTCTTTCATATTTAAACAAACACTAATACTTCTCCTCATTCCCTCTACCTTGTCTTTACATGCATGTTTCTCAGCAGTAACGTCTATCTGTGCTGGATTCATTTATTTTTTTGCATGCTTGGATTTACATCACACAGGGGTCCATGTTGCCAGAAGCTAGGAAAACATGAGGTTGTGCTTAAAATATAACTTGTAAGTCATCCAAATAGTTTGGTATTGAGACCTTGGTGACCTGTGAGTGGCTGCTGGCCCTGACTGTGCCTGTTGACAGTTTCATTCCTTCAATCCCACCCAGTTAAGGTGTTGTTTAATCTGCCACTGACTCCATGACAGCGTGACCCAGGGCCACCTTTCGAGGAAGAGAATAGAACATGATGTTTCTTAACTTCAGTCTCTGAGGGACATCTACATTGTTTGTCCCTTCTGCCTTTTGTCCTTGCAGTGAAATGAAACACATATTCCAGTAATTTTAAAAGCACATTCTTAGAGCATTCACATTTTTCATTCCATATTGCAGTGGCAAAACTTGCAGAGCCAGCCCTATCTGTTAAAAAGGGATGTTAAAGACTAGAAAAGCATGCAATTATCTGAATTCATAGACCAAAGAGAGCGAGGATCAAAGTTTGCAAGATAAAAATATCATAAGGGCACATGTATTAACTTATTAAGGAACGAGCAAACTCTGCTCTATCCTGTTGTTCTTTGGTTTGCACTGAATAAACCTTCCAGACTGATACACATCATACACAAAGGCCCATTTCTGACTTAGGGTTCTAGGGACTTAACTGCCCTTTGTTTCATCCTAGACCTGAAAACAAAAGACTTCAATTAGGGATATTACTCATTTTCTGAGCAGTAGTAAAACCAATCTGCACTCCAAAAATGGGGTTCAGGTGTGCTTCACTTCTTCAGAAGTGTAGCTACTGTGTCCCGTGCTGCAGCGTACTCCCTCCTCATTTGTGCTGCACTGGAGTTTTCTGGGCTGTGCTGTCAGCCAGGGCAGAGGACTGACATGGCTTAAATCCCTCTTGCTCCCATTTCTGTCAGAGCACACAGATTTAAGGATGAGCCTCTTCACTTTCTGGAGGGCTTCAATGAAAGGGCAATTCATTCACTGGCTGCTGGCCCTCAGCCCTGGATTTGGTCATCCATTTGGGCCAAATTCTCCCTTTGGGCATGATCTAGTGTGATCACACAATGCTTTCAGTGGCAATCCTGCCCACTGAGCTGAGAGCACAATTTAGCTGTTAAAGATGACACAAATTGTGATGCAAAATCTTCCCTTTGTTCTTTGTTATCTCCAAAAGAATTTCAGTCTTCCTTGCAGCTGTTATTTTTCTCCAGTAAAAACAACACTTTTGTGGTCTTTACAAAGAATTAATAACTGTCAAAAGCCTCTGTTTAAAATAGCACTGTAGAGCATTTAAAGTGTCATTTCTCTTGCATTACTACTTTTAGACATCACACTAAACTCCATAGGATGCCTTCATGTGTTGTTGACTTAGGTAGTTGCATTTCCTGTTGCAGAGATGAAAATAACACAAAAATTTTTTTACAAATACAATTCAACTTCCAGTGGACAAAACTATTCCTTTGAATCAGGGAAACTACCTGTGGAGTAAGGCACCATTTGTGAATAATGAAGACCCTAACATTTAAGCCTTCATTACAGAAGTGTCTCTGTAACTGCAGCCATGTACCAAAACAAATACATTGTCTAGGAAAGTGACAACAAAAAACCCTAAACAAATTAGGAAACAAACAATAAACTCTCTCGCATGGTTACCTGCATGCTCTAACATTTAAACAGACAACAAACAACATGTGAATTCTGGGATTAGTATTTTCCAGGTCAAAGAGATAATATCTTTTATGTCTCTATTCTATAAAAATATTTAATTCAATACTAAATTTAAAATATTAAGTAGAAAATGAAAGTCTGTTTAAATGCTCTGCTCTTTCAAGATGCTTAAAATATTAAGTTTAGGAGTAAATGTGCCAAGAAGTCAGGGAAATGTGAAGTTTAAGCTGAGGTACTACCAGTTTCTGAAGGTTGACACACACACGTTTAGGCTCACGATAATGTAGAATATCTTGTTCTAAGGCATCACACATTGTGCAAACACATACACACACATTTAGGCTCATGATAATGTAGAATATCTTGTTCTAGGGCATCACTTTGTATGCGCACATACAAATATTTAGTCTCATGATAATGCAGAATATCTTGTTCTAGGGCATCACCATGGTTCAGATGTATTATCTGTGTCTCATTGAAACAACAGCTTTGTTGCTGATGATCTGTGCTGGCATTGAAGGGGACTGGAAGGTGAGTAATCTTAGGTGGTACTAGAAACATTGTGCAGGCTGTGCAAGACTCTGAACTCCTTGCTATTCACTCCTTGAGGGCCTCACACTGTCGGATTCCACACAGGAACTCACAGTGTGGGCCACAACAATTGAGAAAGAGGAGCAGAGGCAGAGAAGTCATATGAAAAGAAAGGAAGGCAAATGGACATTCTCACAGCGTCTGCTATAGGCTTGTGTACTTGTGAGCGGCCTGGAAAGGAACCAGTCCAGTCATTGAATATATGCCTGAATTTGATAGGGGAGGTCCCAAGACTCTTTTTCATTCATAATGATATGTCTCAGATTTTGAAGAAGTAAAGATTTTATATTTCACTTAACTTTTTCTGCATATAAAGTAATTCTGTAGAAAACAGATGATCAGTTCTTAAATTACAAAAGGGCTCTGGGACTATTAAAAAGCTCTCCTTCAAGTGCCAGTCAGGTTTTTTTCCCATCTTACTGAAGGGATCAGAACAGCTAATTGCATCGTATTCTTCAGCCACTGGGTTTTTGCTTAAGATGAGTAGAAAGTCTGGTGTACAATGGGGATCACGGGAGTCCTTTTCTTTAGTAGTCAACCATTTGCCCTGTCCTGAAGTTGTGCTTTTCATTTAAGGGTATCTCAGGGAAAGGAAAGATACTGGCTTTCTTTTTTACGTTCAGAATGACCACATGGAGTCTTTTTTCTGTCTGGGGAAAAACAAAAATCTTGAAACTAGATTAGGCTTATGGTACATTAGTAGAGAACATGAAGTATTCTACTATAAAAGTACAGATAAAAACACTTTTGCAAAAATACTTCACAAACATCATAGAAAAACAAAGCTGTAATTGTCATTGGGAGTGGAAAGACAGTGATCAAATATCTTGACATTTTAAAAAAGAGCACTTTATGTGTGTTTTTTGCTTTCTAGACTTTTAAATATGCCCTGCCTCTTCTTTTTCTGTCACCTGGACTGTAACTGATTCAAGGCCAGAAACATATGTATTATGACTCAGGATGAAGTCTCTTCATACCAATTAACAATGAATCAAAAAGGTACCATTGAAGGCAGAGAGTTCCTTGGTAAAATGTGTCTCGAGGAGGACCTGTACATTTCTTTTCAGGAGAACCATTGTATAGAGAAAGATAAGATTTGAGAGCAAGGTTGGCGTCTGGCACAGAAGACAGGAAGATCTGGTGCACAGAGCTCCACGATGTGCAGCCAGGCAGAGCAGTATTTGCTGTGCAGATCAGGAATGGACTGCAACAGTGAAGGCTGTATACTAATAACCCAAATTGCAGTTAAGAATCTGCTGCAATAAAGGCAGAAATCCCTTCGTCTCTCCTGGCTCTATAAAAATGAGGCATCCCATCCAAACTAGTCATCTTGATTCTTTACCTTTTGTCAACAGTGAGAAACAGACACTATGAAAAGTAATTTATCCTTCCTGTTATGGATACATGCCCTAGGATAATATCACTCACCTTCTGAAAGAAATCTTGAACAGAGACAGGTTGCAGTCTTAACACCTTGCCTCTATCAGAGATTTTAGCAGTTCCCAATTAAAAATGGCAGCACTGTCACAATGGTGGAAGCATCTGTGAGATGCTGAAGGAAAGCAACATTTTTGGCTGCTACTCATGTGAACCTGTTTCAGGATGTTGCAGGTAATAGGATATAATAGACTCATGGATAATATGATAATAATAGAATCACAGACTCATAGAATATGCTGAGTTGGAAGGGACACATGAGGATCATTGAGTTCAACTCCTGGCCCTGCACAGAACCACCTCAAGAATCACACCATGTGCCTGACACTATTGTCCAAACACTTCTTCAATTCTATCAGGCTAATATTGTGACCGTTTCCAACATAAACCTCCCCTGACACACCTTCAGGCCATCCTTCAGGTCCTGTCACTGGTCACCACAGAGAAGAGATCAGTGTCTGACCCTCCTCCTCCCCTCACGAGGAGGTTGCAGCCTGCAATGAGCTGTCCCCTCAGTCTCCTCTTCTACAGGCTGAACAGACCAAGTGACCTCCTCATATGGCTTGCCCTCCAGACCTTTCACCACCTCTGTGGCCCTTCTTTGGATGCTTTCAAATAACTTACACCCTTATTATATTGTGGCACCCAAAACTGCCCCCAGCACTGGAGGTGAGGCCGCCCCAGTGCAGAGCAGAGCAGGACCTGGCCTGTGCCCAGCTGGAGATGCTGTGCCTGATGCCCCCTTGACAGGGTTGGCCCTCCTGGCTGCCAGGGCACTGCTGACTCATGAACATGCAAATGCCAGTGGTTTCCAGAGCCTGATCTATACCCACATTCCCTCTGTGACTAGCCAAAAGGGAGCAGTGCTGGCAGTAGGAACAGCAAGATATTTTTGCCATGCAGCATGAAAGGGTGGGATGATACTTCTCCAGCTAGTTTCAGGAATTAACATTCTCCATTAACAGTGGATGATAATACAACAGGCATAGCTAATCTGCCAAAGAATTAACTACTCTGGTGTGGATTGCACTACCCTATAATAATTCCATTGTTAAATATAAGCTGCATACCCCTACATGAGAGGTTTGGTCAAATATTTCATTGTTTTAAATTTTCATTTAAAACTGATACAGCAATACAGATGTAAATATTGCCTCCCATTTCCAAAAAGCATCTAACTCTTTACAGAGGGGGCATTTTACTTCCTCTGATATCAGGAGGTAGAAGCTGCACAGCAAGGGAATTCCTAGTGAGGTTTTTTTTGCATTCACGAGCCATATTTTCTTCTTAGATGTGTCTATTAACCTGGTTTTGCTCCACTGAGGTCAGTGAAATAATTCCAGCTTTTCACTGATGCAGAGAAGACCAGCATCTGCTGGCTGCAACATTAGCCTTCAGATTGCCTGTTCAAGCAAGTCCCGCATCATTAAGCAGGTTTTTTTTGTACAGAACAAACCGCACTACAGAGAGGGTGGAGGTGGCTTTGCAGTTAAGGCTCCAGCACTGGTTTAAGGACTCTTTGTTCTATTGTTTGGGAGATTTAAGAGATAAACAGCTATACTCAGCCTGCAACTCTGGATGACTCGGATTGTGAGACTCAGGAGCACAAGGGTTGGATTCATTGCCCCTTTTTTAAAAACATGTGCGGTGGGCAAGGAGGGAGAAATTCCCTGTGAGAGCAGAGATCCCTCCACAGTAAAGCTGTTCACAAAACTCGGAGCTGCCCGGCATGAAGAGCACAGTTAGTGTCTGGACTACAAAACCCTCTCCAGAGAATGTAGTTCTGTTCTGCTGTGTAACCTAAACCTGCAATATAAATGCAAAGCAAGCAGTTTAGTGCAATTGTGTCTTAACATAAGTATATATCTGGGTATGGTTGAGTTTGAATGTACCATTGTTAAAATCACAAACAAGAAAAAAGCTGTCATCTCGTGACCCCGTAATTTCAGAGATGCTACAACCAGAAAAAGAGAGGTTATTTGGAGAGCTTCAAAGGATCTTTCCCATTCCGGAATCAGACCTCTTTCTGATATCTTTATTCCTCACCCAAATAATAATGCTGAAGCTTTATTAGTTAATCAATAAGACATGATACAGGGTATGGTTATCATAAGAAAATCATACCCTGGAGCATTTTGAGGCACGAACCTTATGCCTCTAATCAGATTGGGATGAAATTACCTTTTGATAACCACACCTTTGGGGATTGGTTCATTTCTATTATGAGGAAATTTTATGTTTGGGGAAAATGTGCATTCCTGATGTAGAAAAATGAAAATGGTAGTTTAGAATTAGCAGCCATTTCTCCCAATCTTAAAAAATCAGATTTCCTTTTGGAATGCTTCATGGGAATTCCTCACTATCCACACTGTTCCAAGGCAAAAATAATTTTGAAACAGGTGACATGTTTGGTAATCAGTTTTAGGCTACTACAGATATATCTATCTAGATCTAGATGTAGATGTAGATCTAGATACACACACCAAAAAAGCACACAGGAAAAAATATGCAATGACAGGTTTGCTGTAGAGCAGCAAAACAAAGAAAAGCATTGCCTTGTTTTCTTGAACAACAACAACAACAAACTGAACCAACAAACAAAAACCCCAAACAAACAACAATAAACAACCTAGACAACTAGGTATTGTTTCTGATGTCATATACACTACACATCCAATTGCTGTTTATATACATTAGAAGCCTACCTATCTACAGTTAGTTTTTGGCTACTGTTTACTAATAGGAAATTGCAATGTTGGTAAAAGTTTCATTTAAAGGAGAAAAAGAGCACATTGCACTGAAACAGAAAATAACCTTTTTGGAATACGATTAGAACTAAAAATCACACTTGGGTGTGTACATTGAAAATGTGCTAATATGTTGTTTTTATAAACAAACTTAGTGTAGACACTTTGAGATATTTTGGAATTGCTTTCTATGTGTGTCATAAGAAACATTAACGAAAAAAGTCTCAAATTTGCATTTAAATGTGACTGCAAAATGCAATTTTTAGATGTTTAGAAACATATAGTTGTAAGCAATGTCTATGCACACAACCAATTCATGATCAGTAGTGATAGAATTCAATGATTTTGCTAAGACTAACATCAATAATAAAACCTTAAAAAATAACAATTTCAGGGCTTCAGACTTAATGTAGTATTTTTTTATCACCTCTGTGTTCCATCTCACTCTGCTCCAACAGATTTGGAAAGGAAGGCACAAAGAGGTGAAATGTCTAGTCCCAGCATATCCAAGACCCCAATGACAGAGTCAAAAGCAGAATCATAGCCTAAATACAGAGCAAATCTCTACACTAGAATTTGCTATGTGCCTGAGAGGGTTCAGTCACTAAGCCCACTTCAGGGTTCTTGTTTCTGCCAACTCAGGTGAAAAAGTTCCACTGGTAGGAATACGCAAATGGCCTTTCTGGGCAACCTCTGAATATGAACCTTACTGCTGAAAGCAGATAGCACAGGAGGTAGGCTGTGACCTTTCAAAGAAGATCCAGCTGATAAGAAGCCTTCAAATCAAGTAGAGGAGGTGGCAAAGCAACAGCTATTTCACAGCCTGCATTCACGGCCTGCATTCCTGATGCCACCAGGTTCTTCTGTGCTCACACCCATCCTCTCCCTGCTGTGATTTTTCTAAATTTTGTCTGTATGCTGTAGACACGTGAGATTGTTATTCAATAAAACAAAGAAAGATAGTTTTAGATTGGGATGTTTCTTGCTGTTCTCTTCAGCACATACACCTTTTGCATCTCTATTTGCTGCCATTGTTCTTGGCTAAGATGTCTGTACAGCAGAATATCATGAGATTTTGTGATCACTTTGAAAACAGAACAACTTCTAAAACCATTGCAACTAACTCAGGACCTTTTGTTATTCTATCAGGACAACACTTTGCGCCTACATATTTCAACATGCAGCTTTTGCAATTATTCTGGTATTTTATTCTGATATTTGTGTACTGAGAAGGCCTCATTGGAGATATGATGGTAGAAGGCTGTTTGGCCACAGTAATTGTGAAATGGTTGAGTTTAAAATTTTCAAAGTAATGAGAAGAAAGGACAGCATAGTTGCTAACCTGAAATTCAGGGGAGAAACTTTAAGGTATTCAGAGAGTTATTTAGCAGAGTGTCCTGGGAATCTGCTCCTGAGGGCTTAGGAGTTCATGAATGCTGCTCAGTCTTTAAGAACCACCTTTTAGACACATGAGCAGGCAATTCACGGTGTGATAACTCAAACAAGTGTGGCAGAAGCCCAGCTTGGTTGAACAGGGAGCTGTTCCTAGAGCTCAAGAGGGAAAGGAAACTTTGTGATCTCTGGAAGCAAAGTCAGGCTTCTCAGGAAGGCTACAGAGCTGTGCTTTGCATACACAGGCAGAAGACATAGAAGGTCAAAGCCCAATTAGAGTTGAAACTGGGCATTTTTGTGTCAGGCAACAAAAAGGGGGCTTTTAAGTACATTAATAGCAAAAGGACATCTAACGAAAACATTGGACTGTTACTTGTTGAAGATGGTCATCTGACCAACTGGATGAGAAAACAAGACATTCAACGCATTTTTTGCCTCAGTTTTTAATAATACTGATACACCTTGGGCTACATCACGCCCTGAGTTAGAGCACCATGAGAGTGTGGGGACAGTGACTTTCTGTTTCTGGACACTGATACTGTAAGCAACCAGCCGGATCAGCTGCATGTTCACAAGTCCATGGGGCCTGAGGGGATCGACCCCACAGCATTGAAGGAGACAGAGGATGTTATGTTAGATACCCTCTCAATCATCTACCAAAGGTCTTGGGAATTTTGGAGGTCCCAATGACTGGAAGCTATCCAATGTTTTTCCACTTCTTAAGAAGGATATGAGACCCAGGAAACTACAGTTTTCTTAATCTAAACTCAATTCCTGGAAAAATTATGGAGAAGACCACACTGGCTGCTGTTGAAAGGCACTCAAAA
>WBMZ01015009.1:0-26260 GCA_013400975.1 Atrichornis clamosus
AGCCGCTCGGGCCGGGCCGGGCTCTCGAGGCCGTTTCCCGCTCCCGCCAGTCCCGGGCTCAGCGCGGCCCCGTCCGCTCGGCGGCAGCGCCCCCTGGCGGCCGCTCCCGGCCCCGGGTGCGGTGTTCCTCGGAGGATTCCCTCGGGAGGGCCCCTGGAATCCTCACAGCTCCCCGGGATCGCGGCACTGCTGGTGCTTGTTTATTCAACACGTATCCATCAAATACTGCACACAATTTCCTAAACTCCACCGAACTATTTGGTTTTTTTCTCCCACTCTTTGTCCTTGACAGTAAATACAAAGTTCATGGTTGACTATTTGTATTTCAGCTTTAAAGTATGACAGAAATAATTTTGGTCTTCTGACATAAATCAGAAATAAACCTTTAATGGAGGCAGTACAGTCATGAGAGGTATCACAGAAACTGCACAGCCAAGACATGCAGCCTCCAACAACTGAGGGCACTGACAGAATCCTCTCACCTAAAGGACAAAGCTTTGTTAAACTCCACCTTTCAGGGCACAGGAAAGGAAAGAAAAAGAAAAACACAAACACAGTACACAGTTATTTTATTGAAATACTTGAAAAGGCCAGCAATGGAAAAATAGGTTTGTCATGAGGAATTTAATGTTTGGTTTACTTGATCGTTAAAAAAGCTGTGTCTATAGGTAATTCTAGCCCATTACAGAATGCACTGTGACCCATGCAACTAATATACTACAGTAGAATAGGCACTGTGTACTATTGAAGTTTTCCCTTATACACAGCTTTCAATGGATGTGATTGACAGATGTGAGAAATTAAACTGCAACACTTTCCAAATTATGTTTGTAATACACAAATTTGCTTGTCTGATTTATAAGGGTTATAAAACACAACATAGTGGAAAATGAAAAACATGGATTATACACAGCAGATGAATTTGATCTGGCAGTTTTTGAAGTTTATGTTTTTCCTTTTAAAAAAGAAAAAACAGACTCTAAATACGTCACTGGTCATGTAAAATATAAAATCACAGGCCAGGACAGCAAAGGCGACTCATTCTTGAAATACGTAATTAGAGGGGAAAATTTGTTCATCAGTTAAAAATACAAATGAAAATCACAGATTCTGCCTGGTATAGCTTATAGTCCAAAAAGACAAAGTCACTTCAGATGAATATGAAATAAATAAGCAATTCTTGAGGAAGAATGATCCTTGAGTTGAATCTACTCTACTGAAAATTAATTTCACCTATACACTAGAATGTCACCATGGTGAACATCTAAGAACAGTATTTTGAATAAGTTTTTGGGAAGCAATGTCTCATTTGCTTTAATATGTACAGGTTATTTACAACAAATTCCCTTTTGGCCTCACAAGTTAAGCCATTTTAGCTGGCTGTTAAGATGCAATTGCTTTTTTTTCCACACATTATGCAATACTGTAGTTAGAGCTATAATTTAAAATAATCTTATGCATGAATTACAAATATTAATAAAGTAACTCTGCATATATAAATATTTCTAGCAGAATTTAAAGCATTCAGAATGTACATAAAAGTGGTTTTTTATTTATTTATTTGGTAGGGCCAGATGTGCTTCTTCTCAGATCATCGCTGCTTTAGTAGTGCTTTGTACATGGCAAAACCCAAAACTGCAAACACAGTAGCACCAAAACTTGCTCGGAGCCAGAACGTTGAGCTCTTGAGGTCCGCTTGTGTCACGTGCCTAAAATTTAACACACATACAAACCCAGGTTAACTCCAGGACAGGAACACCAGACAACTCGTGCTAAACTACTCTGCTTTTGGAAATTCAT
Organism: Atrichornis clamosus; assembly: GCA_013400975.1. Classification (NCBI taxonomy): domain Eukaryota; kingdom Metazoa; phylum Chordata; class Aves; order Passeriformes; family Menuridae; genus Atrichornis; species Atrichornis clamosus. The sequence goes on from WBMZ01015009.1 coordinate 1,801, forward strand.
CACTACACTTGTCACAGTTTACAATTAAGCCTTACAAGCACTTTACAGTCATTTTGCTTTTCTTAAAGCTCAGGATTTGATCTGCAGCCCTGACCACATCAGATCTCACTGAAGTTACAGCTGAGGAGAAATGCAGATCATTAGCCATGGATGCGGGGAGGGCAGTGTGTCTCCTTTGAGAGTACCAGCAAGCATTCAGGAAAGGAAAACAAAAATAGCTACAAATAATTAAGAACTCATAGTGAGAACAGCTCTGTCCAGCAAAATCTTTTTTTTTCTTTTTTTAAAATGTTGAATTTAATACTTCTGCTTTTCCAAGAAAAACTTCCCAGTCCTGCTGAATATCTCCTTACTCTAACCCCCCCAAAAAGTTTACTGACAAGTAGCAAGTAATATTTTTCCAAAAGCTAGAATCAAACCATTTGTAAATCCCTTTCTTCCCAGTAGTCACAAGAACAGTAACAGAAACAGTCATCCAACACCAAGCTGAAAGCTAAGAGAGAGTGCGAGTGAAACAAGCAGTGACCATGGCATCAACAGAAAAAGACAGTATGACGTGACTGTATGACAGAAAAAGCCACATCTCGCATGACAGTGGAGACAGGCAATGACCCAACTCTCCCAAATATTGCAAAAGTCTGTGAACATGCTCAGTTAAGCACAACTGGCCACCCTCGACAGCAGTCTCAAGTATGACAGCTTACCAGAAAGCAGGAGCTACCATTTAAAACAAGTTATCATAAATGCCATAATTCAAAGCACAGGAAGTTCCTAAACAACAGTAAAGTTGATTTTTTTGTTTGTTTGCTTTTAAGATAGAACTTAGAACAGAACTTCACTAGCCTACATATTTTAGCCTGTGTTAATCATCATGGGTTACTCAGTGAAGCTGCAGGAGGGTTAAGGAAAGGAGCACAGAGATCCTAAGCACACACAGGAGTTCACAGAGTGAGAACAGCAGAGCTGTAGCTCACAAGGGGTTTAATAGAGCAGGAATTGCTACTTGCCATCAAAACACACAAAACCAGTTTCAGATATGCTTTAGCAGACACTTGCAGGAGCCATATCAGCCAGACAGTTAATCAGTGTTCTGTCACACCACATGCTGACAAACAGGCTCTTTGGTGCACACACAGCTGGTCTCTAAAAAAATCCTAATCTATTTAAGAATGTCTAGCTGGGTTATGGAACAGACCAAATTCAGGAATTCCTGCAAGCATTAGTTTTTCTACAGCTAGTTTTGACAAACTCTCTGCAAACTGGATGTCAAGAGGTTTGCTGAGGGGAAGAAAGGGAAAAGGCAATGGCAAGGTCACCTCAGTTTGGCTGTTGTTACCTTTCTTCAAGTAAACGTGGACCAAGAGATGACTCCATGAAGATGGAATCTTCTACAGAGTGGACGGCGTGCACCTGCTGCATAATCCTGCTCTCCTCGTCTGCTAACAGCACGGCCCCCAGCTCAGCTAGGGAGGCTCTTAACCTTTGCACACACATGCACAGTGCAGTTCATTGCATGGCTCAACAACAGCAACTGTCTCAAATCACAAAGCCCAGAGAATTTCTGATTTTTAGCCACCTAGCCCCTGATTCTTGTGCAGTTGTTAAAAACTTAGTGCTTGGGGAAAACCAGAAACAAATGGAGTTTGTACTTTTGACAAGCTAAGTAAAATAGAGTATTTCAGGTAGCTAAATGCCATTGCTTTAAGGACAAAGAAATCTGCTTAAGAAAATGAAATTCTCTTCCCACTCTATCTCCACAGCCTCAACTTTCATGTGCCCACAGGACATTGCAATACTCCTGCACCACCTGCACGAGCTGCAGCACCTGTGCTAAACACACTGGAACATCCCAACACATCAGCTCTAAAACCGATGAGATCCCACTCCTGCTGAGAACTCAAAGACATGTGGTAGTTCGAGGGGCTTTTTTCAGTAAAAGGCTGTAAAACCCTTGTCTTCAGATCTGTAAATTATAAAACTAATCTGTGTATGTAGAATAAGTCACTTGTAGGTAACATGATTTGAATAGATTACGTGACAAGGTCTGTTGGATGAGTATTTGTATAACTAACAAGTCTCCAGTTTAATTTGGTTAATTCAAATGCCCAACTATTTGTACAATTTAAAAAACCATCCCTTTAAATGTGCAAATCAATGTTTAAATTGTAAATTAATGCTTTTGCGTTGCCTCATAATGCACTATCTTTCAGATCTAGATTTTCTGATTCCTATCTATAATTTGCCTTGTTTTGCACATGTCCATATTTAATGGTATGCAGGAAACTTGCTGAGCACGCTTCATCCTTCTAAAAACAATTAATATATTCTCAGTCATGACAAAATCCTCTTGTAATGTCAAAAAGGAGAGTAAATTTGCTTTGATCCCTTTTCTAAGCCTAACAATAGCAGACTCTTTCATTTAAATAAGGAACTAAATTGAGACAGGGACTTGTCTCACAACCTCAAGGAAATCTACTCTGAATGTCTCAACCCAAAAATCCAAAGTTCAAAAATGCTTAATGAAGTTCAGAACATTATGGATGTCTAACTGCTTTACAACTTCGTAAAACATCCAATTTTTCTTTTTTCAATGTTCCTTATGCTGTCACAAAATCCATTTTTTCAACTTTGATCTCTAATATTGTTTAGCTGCCATTAACAGAACAAAAAAATCTGTCTGAGCTAATAAAAGCGGATCAATATTTGTTTCTAGCACAAGTTCTTTGACATGAAGGTGGTTACAGTGCAGAAAAGCTTTTTTTCAATACATACTGAAAAATCTTACCTCTTCAAAAAATAATGTTCAAACTTTATTTCAGTCTAGTTGTGCTTATGAAACTAATTTTCACCAGTGGTAGAAATTATTACTGCCTTGTTAGTAAGAGAGTAACTCTGAATTAGAAAAAATATTGTCTCTAATGGTAAAACATATATATATAGATGTGCACTTATACACACAGAGTAGTAGACAGGACTCTATAAAAAAAGCTGTATTTGAAACTCTTGCTTATAACAACAAAGTTTCAAACTTTCCAGACACACTGCTGTGTGTACTTAATCATACCATTAGTTCCACAAATATAAGAAAATCTGAAGATTTTGCCAGATTTTAATGCACGTTTTGGGAAAAAAAAGGTATATTTTTATTCGACCTACCCTTAACAGTGAGTCAACTATCTTGTCACTTGTTGAATAAGATCTGTGAAATCTGAACAGTCTTTTTTCCAAGACTTTAACAACTCACAAGAAGTTTGTCACGTGCACTTATTAAGAGGTTAACTGAGCATGCCTGCCATGGGTACACACAGAAAACTGCTGAGTTATGGGCCAGTACTGTCACTTTTCCCTATGTCAGCAGCAGAATAATCCCAGCTCTGCGAAGGTTTATCCTTAAATACAGAAGTTCAAAAACATTCCTATGGTAACTTCCAAAGCATTTTAAGAGCACAGTGGTGAGGCCAAGAGGCTGCTCACATGGCTACTCACAGCAGAATTCTAAGCAAGTTCATGCAGCAGCAGCAGCCTGCTCTGACAAAGGTTCTAACCATAGAATATAAGCAACTGAATTCCAAAACCACCACGTAACATGCACAAGCTGCTGCAGCTTCCCTTCAGGCACATATTTTCCTAGGATGCAAACTAAGCCCAGCAGTTAGAATTCTCCCCCATGCATTAGTCATTTAAAATGGGAAAAGCTCGAAATGCATCTTATTATCCACAAAACCTAAAAATGGATGTAAAATGCCAATTCAATGCACTCTCTTTAAAAAGAAATCAGGGAACACAGCTTTGCAAATTTCTACGCAGTCTGGGGCATTGAACAATTTAGAGAAGGGTTAAAATAAATTAACAAAATATTGTTGTATTGTCCTAATTTGGGGGACACTAAAGTGCAGGGATAGATTTCTGCAATGACATTTAATGGCAATGTACTAGTTTTGAAAAATTAACTGCATACATTGCACTGCATACAGTGAAAAATAAATCCTGGGTTATACTTTTAGAACTTTCCCATTATTACAGGAAATTAAACTATTGTCTTAATTTCACAGAAGGAAGGTTTTCACAGAAAGCAAAACCTTACTAATAATTCCTGAAACCAGGTTTCATATGCAAATAGAATTTCACTTCAATTCCACAATATTTTAGAAACTTCAGAAGAAAAACATGCTCTGAGAAAGTTTCTTCACTGAACAATGCAATTCTCATGCACTAGGATTGTCTTATTTTGAAATGAACTCAGTTGACAGAAAAATGCCACTACTGTACAAGCAAAAGGCAACATGGATGATTTGAAACCAAGGAAAAAAAAAAGCCAAAAATCCAAGCTCATCATTAAAGAAAGGATTAGAATGATAAAAGCAGAAACCCTGCTTTTGGTAGAACAATGTAGTAAAAAGAGATTAGGTGCCAGCCAGACAAATACAAATGAACACCTAGAGGAAAGAACAAATATATAAAAATCCTACAGGATATTAACAAGTTTCATACATGCATATCTAGTGCTTTGAATGCTGTGCCTTCTTCCTCAAAGAACCAATAAAGTGTGATCCTGGGTAGTTCAAACCAACAATCCCATTCCGGCACAGGAATCTCCAAGCTGAATTTGCCTTTCTGACAGCCTATAACCTTTGGGAGAGCCTCTGAAGTTTGTCCATAGAACAGAAACTGAGGGCAGGCATGAACAGGTTTCTCAGTTGCACAGAGGCAATGTTCTTCCTTTAATTACTAAGGAGGGAATATTGAAATTGGTATTTTATCCTGCCTAGCTAACACTGTTTAAGGAGTGCTTAGCAACAAATAGCACAGGAACGGGTCCAGTGTGAAAAATTTCCGTTTATATGAAAAGCTTCCACAGCCTAAAGCTTCAGGATAGGAAGGGTTCTGGAGAATAAAGTACTTGAGAAACCTCCTTCACCCATCAGTTACCTCACTTTCGCCCAACTATCTGACCTAATGGTAAGCACTTGTGACAGCAAAGTAAGAGAAGTTACTGAAACTAACTCCATCAGAAAGTGGAGTTGATCCAAGTGCTTTCTCTAATCTAATCAGACATCATTAGATGTGTGATTTTTGTAACATTTTTACACAAGAAATCCATCTCTACCTTCCTATGCCTACACTGGGGAGCTGTTCCCTTGTTTACAGGGATCTCGGCTCTACTACATATGCAGTTATGCAGCAGCTCGTGTGCTGAGTGATAAATAACCTGCAGCATGGTGTTTGGTGAGATAAGTGAGCTTGTTAGAAACCTGCAACAAACCCTAGTGACTGAATGACTAGAGACAAAGGGATTCTAGCAAATAATTCTTCTTTCTGGAGGGAAGTGTCTATGAGGAATTCTCCTCACCTTGAATTACAGGCTTTCTAGGCAGCAGTAGATTCCTATGTTTGTTCTACACTCCCTAGGGATAAGGTGTGGAACGACAGCATTCCAAACCTTCTCATTAAAAGATTTCAGTACCTTGAGACCTTGACAGTATTTCAGAGGAATAAAGTTCAATGCCTAATGGAGGACTCAAAAAAACCCATACGAGAGAGAAACAAGTCACAACAGCCAATGGAGCAATCCACAGTCACTCCAAAAAATGAAGATATGTTAGAAAGGTGGTTTCAGCTTCAGTAATGAAGAGCTGGGATTTTCTAGTAGTGACTGCTCAATGAAGTTTTAGAGTGACAATATGCAAAGAAATTGCTATTTCAAGGCATTTCTGTCTGTGGGATGACTGCTGTAGGAGAGATGCAGCATGAAGAGCCTCATTCATTCAGTCTTTTCCTAAGCTAATGAGTTTTTCAACCATTCCTTAAATTCTCACTCTGTGGTTAACACTTTCATCTTGGATTAAAGTGGTATTCCACGAGGATGCTCAATCCTGTAGGTTGGTGTACCAGCAGGCCTCCTGCATGTGTGTAACTTGCATTTAAAGGACACAGACAATCTTAGATGGAGTAGCTACATCTGAAACCCTTAAAAAATAGTAACATACAGGGACCAGCAGCATGTCAGCATATTCTAACCATGACCTTCAAATAAACACATTTACCATCAGCCTCCAAGAAGGGTGTGGACAGTGGAACCACTGCACTGCAACAGTTGTTTGGTTTGAACTCCCATTTGCTGGGGTATGATGGCAAGTGCTGAGGTGTTAGTAAATCCTGTGTGTCAAAAACTGCCTGCAGTACACACAGGACAAGCTATAGCACTGTTTTCAATGCTGAAAACCAGTTATCTCTCTTTACCAATTGTTTTTCCGAAGAATCTGGAAATGCAAATGTTTAAGCATTTTCCACTTCTTACATGTTGCATTCCAGAGAGGAACTGGATGTTAAAAGATCTGGATTATTTTTTTAACACAAAATACCCATTCTTTGTAAACCAAGCATATCACACACACACAGAGAAAATCTATGAACTCCCAAATATTAAACTAGCAATTATAAACATGTAATATGTTACACAATGCTGCTGTAAGTCAAGCTGTGCCTTTATGGAAGTATCTGTGTAACTGGTATCTAAAAGGCACTACCTCTATTCAATACTAAACAAACCTGTAATGTCTCAAGTGAGAAACATTACACAGATCTGTGGACACTACTTAATGTCTATTAGCACCTCCCTAAACACACAGTCCTCATTCCTCCCCAGTATTTCTGCAATCACTAAGAGCCTGAATCAATAACCAAATTGCTAATGTTTCAGAAAAATCACTGAACTAAGCTCAAAAGAACCTTCAAATTAAACAAAGTTTGATAATTCTATGACAATTATTAAAGTATCTGCCTATTTAGTGGATATGGAGTGAAAAACCTGCAGTATGTAAGGTTACCAATTGCTTTTTCAAATAAACCCTTTATTTTAAAAGCACACCTGGTACCTAGTAAATAAAGTTAAGGACCTGTTAAGAACTGCAGTGAAGAGTTTGTTCTTTACAGATTGCAGCAAGTCTGAGTTGAGGAAGTTCTGACAGATGCAAAATGTACACCTGTTGCAGGCGCACATACAGCGTAACCGGGCATGGCTGCGAAAACACACAGAAGGACAGCAGTTGAAATCTTGCTCATAAAATCAGGTGCACATTAGGACTGTGCCACAACCAAGAGAGAGATTTAGGAATAAAAGGTACATTTGAATGAGTAAGGAGAGGAGGAAAAAAAACTGGGGAGGAAAGGGTACAACTACAGCTGTGCAGAATTTAAAGGTTAGAGGTTCTACGTCTTGGACATTTTGGCATTACCACCATACACAGATCTTAATAGCAAAGCACAAACATGAATGCAGATGTTTGCTGAATTGATACAAATTCCCTTAAAAGGGAAGCATTTAAAGGCTTCTGAGTATGTCTGCACAGCAATAGATAACACCCCTTTTTCAAAGGAAAGGAAGCCACATTGTCTACCACTTCGAATGCACACTTTACAGGGTGAGCATTGCCTCTATTGTTCCCACCCTACCAAACACACATGCTTGAAAACTAAGGGAGAAGCAGGAATATTGATATGACAGACATTTGGTCAGTGCTACACCTTAGCAGTTTCCCAGTATTCCAGTGCTACAAAATAAATACAAGAGAAAAAAAACCCAAACCAACAAACCAAAAACGAAAGCTTTACAAATGTAACTCAGTAAATTCAGTTTCAAATAATTAAAAATATCCTATTATTTTGGGTAAAAGTGACATTAGTTCTATTTATTTTAAAGCAAATGTCAGCTGTCATACTAGACTCCATCTGCTGTAATATTTATGTAGTTCATCACCATATTAAAAGCTTCACCCACCAAAAAAAGAGATGCAGAGTGAGTTTAGCAACAGTGAGATATGTAGTGAAGGAGAATCTGAGATTAAGTGTCTTGTACCTGAAGTCCAAAGGTGATTATACAACAATTCTATTAAAAATACAAGATTTATTAGATGAATGTAATAAACATCTTGAAAATAAAAACTGGAAGCAGTGCATTGGGGGAACTGTTGTGCACTAAAGTGTCGTTACTTGTAATCAGCTGACAAGCTGAGCTATCAACAAGGATTACAGCACAACTCACTCATATCTCAAACACACAAGATATGAAAAGTGATATACTTTTTGTATCCCCAATAAGGACCAAACAGAACCCTCCATTTTCATTGGAATTTGCATCATAAGCTGGATGAACCAGGGTGTTCTTTTAAAAACACCTTAGCCTCAATAGCTGAGACTGATTCATTATGTTGGATATATGCCAACTCTCTCAATGTCAAATAGTTTTAAGACTCTACTCAAGCCATTTTTGTCTCTCTGTTGCTAAACCTCGCTGAGGCAGTTCCATCCTGTGGCTAACAATGACATGCAGTGATGCTGTGTGTGATCCATGCAACATGGAAAACAGAACAGTTCCAGTACTTACGGATACATTGCCATAGTTGTCAGCTTAACAAAGATATCCTTACTCGGCACATCAGCAGTATTACAAGTAAAGGCTTGGGGTGGAGGCATTTTGTGTTTTTTGCAGAATTCAGCAGGAGAAATACTATATTCCTGTCTAACTTCATGCAAGTCGGACTTGGCAGCTACCACTAAACATGGTATTCTGCTGTCCATGAAGTGCTGCTGCAAATTTAAAGAAAAAAAAGTGAAAGGAACAGTGTATGACGCATTCAACCTGGAATAGGCTGTATTGAACTGGCTGCAGCAGAAGTAAGATATTTTCATTGCACTGAAGTGAGGCATTTCTAGAAGCAGAGTAGTTTACATAGAAAAGCAGATGTTTGCTTTGTATGAGTAACAGAAGTGCACTGCTAATGCATCACGATACGTAACCAGCGCTTAGAAATAAAATGTCTTTTAAGCACTAGAACTAGTGTACAGGACAAGTAACTGACACTGAATATGTAGTCAGTGACAAGATATTTAAGTGTAAAGGTTTGCATATACAAACTCTACAAACCTTAAAAATCCTGGCACAGTACTCAAAGGACTTAGGGTTACTGACATCATATACCAGGCAGACAGCATCGCATATGGTCTCAGCATCAGTTAAAAAGTCTGAGTCACTGACATCATGTAGCTGGAAAGAAAAGATGATTGGAGAGGGAGAAAATCTTGTCATTACACAGTTAAAGGAATTTTGTAACTTTCCCCATCCTTTTTATGGCTCACTTTTGTGTATCCTTTGAACTAATGGACTGACAATAGGCAGAATGAATGAAAAAGAACAGTATGAATTTACCATGCAGACAGCCTATGTGGGCTGTTAACATCTGCAGGCAATCACCACCACTGCATAAAAAGTGGTATTTACTTTAACACAAAGTCTTAGATAGGCATAGAAATGGGCGTTCATCCTACAGAAGACCACCGTAGAGCAGAGGACTAGATCTTGAAAACCAAAGAAAGAGATCATATTACCATAAAGGAAAACTAGAGTGGAACCAGCCTTAAAGAACTGATTTCTCCCACTGAGTATCAATTTTAGCCATTCTAATCACCCTATGGGACAGATGCTTCTTACTGAATACGTAGACTGATTTCTGATCAGTTACCACACGTTGTAATTTGATGTCCTGCAGCATAATCATAATGCACCAGGTTCTATACAACTCAGGTCAACATTTCAAAAGTAACAGGTCCTGAACAGGTTCAGTTAAATTATCAAAACCGTAAAAATCCAGAGGTTATTTGAGACAGAAAAGAACTGGGGAGAATCCACATTAAGAAGAGCGATTCAAATCTAGTTTGTTTGCAGAAGGCTCTGGATAATTCACAGAATTTCAACATTAGCCAGACTTACACACACAAGAATGAGGCAACCTTACCAGCAAGTATTTCTCCTGTCCATATACGTAGACGGTATTAATGGCATAGTAAGATTTGTGTTCTGCACGTATTTGTCTCTGTCTCTGAAAAGGCAGAATTTCATGTTAGATTACAGCAACTTTTCCCTTTAAGTTAGATTTGAACAGCTGCTTTATGTATTAATGAATGAAAATTACAGTAATCTTCGGATTTTTTTGCAAGCAAATGCACAGCTATAATCCATGATGTACAAGTCATTATTGCAGGCAATAGCCACAGCCAAAAAGAACAAAACCAAAAAAACTCAAACAAACTCCTCCCTAGTAATTAATTCTGTATTTCCTCAAAGAAATCTCCAAACTCAGTAATAACCATTGAAGTTCTCAGATCAATCACTTTTGCTGTCTAATCTTAACTCAAGAGCATATATAGGTGAATGCAAGCAACACGTTACTCACTATTAGATTTCTTCCAAGAAGAGCTTGAAGAACTCCACTTTTCCCACAGCCTTTCATTCCAACAACATTGCATCGGAAGACATTTCGCTGAGTCTGCTTTTTCTGGAGATCTATCTTTTTGTCTCTTGTCACTTTTGGAAAAACACAAATATTTTTCATGAGATGTAAATGCATATATGTATGTGAAAACACAAAACAGTCCCTCTACATTAAAATGCACAAAAAATCATCTGTCAAGAATATTAAAGCAAAGGTTTCACTTGAGCCAAAAGCAAAAGAGAATAAGTGAAAACAGATGAACCATTAAGCAATTTACTTTTTAGCATACTTAGAAATTTATATTTCTAAGTTTTATCAGATTTTTATTACCTGTAATTGCTGATGCTTGAGATTCTTGTTCTGCAAGTATGGAGTACCCTAAATAACCCAGGTACTCCAGGCAACGCTGCACATCCAGGTATGTGGTTAGTCTGGCAGAGGAGACAAAAAGAACTTTCAATTGTCACCATCTGTGATACCAATTCTTTATAATACTGAAACAATTCTCATCACATTTTGAAGAGACACTTCCTCATTGTTAGCACTAAATACTGGCCAAATCCTGAACAGGTTATAACAGTGGTCTGAAGGTCAGGCCACTGGACGGCTACAAAACTTAACAGCTTGGGTCAATTTTCAGCTATTGAACTTCCTCTCTTTCTACTAGTTTTTCAGAGGAATCAACAAACACATCATCATACCCCAAGTTCTCAACTACTAAAATGTCATGCATCACACTTACGTCCACTGAGAGAGAAACCCTTGGTATGTGATCCATCCCCTCTCATTCGTACAAACTGTGTTGTTCACATCAGGTCCCCATGGCATGTAAGGGAAGACTTTGAACAAGTCTTTCAATTCATCAGGAGATAAAGCACAATCTCTATCCTGAAACAAAATACAGTATCAGATGTAATTTAATTCATGTCTATTCTAAAATGGTATTTTCTTGCTGTACACTTGGAAGATTCAAGAAACTGATTTTAAGAAATGAGCTGCTTTCTTTTTAATCCTTGTTCTTTTATTTTTAAATAAGATTAAATATATGAGCTAATTAAAAACAATTTGGTACTACAACTATAACTGTCAACTCTTCCTGCAGACAACCATAAGCAGCAGGTTAGTTCTGACAGCATAAAGCCAGTTTCTGAATAAAGTGATATAAAAATTTTTGTTAGCAAAACTGCTGGTAAACTAAGGCTCATAAGGACACACACACACACTCGCAAGTTAAATGCTTACCAAATCATGTTTATCAAAAATACTTTGAAGAAACAAGTATGCATGATGATTTAGTTCTGTTGTGCAGTCTGGGGGAATTTTTAGGCTGTTTATTGAAAACAAAAACAAATATAAGAGGCATTAATTGTGTTTATGAAATATAGAATATTAAAACTCAAAATACCTATTTTATGAATGATAACATTTGATACCTGACCTTTGCATGTAACTTTAATAATTTTCTTTAGATAGATCAAAGCACATACTTTTTATTAGGAATTCTAAAATGATGAGTGAGTGCCTTTATATTACATGATATATAGAGTAATCACATTTTTGTTGGTTTGCTTTGCTTTTGTACTTTGGGTTTGGGGTTTTTTTAACAGAAAATTATGCAGTTACATTTTTAAATAGAAGCCACAGAACTGGTCGATCTCTTAACTTTTTAATTTGGGCATTTTCAATAGATCTCAGTTGCTACGAAAATACTTTTAAAATTTTTTAGATGCCACGTACAATAAGCAACTCCAGATTTATGTTCCAGTTTTGTATTAAGGGTCTCTTCTGCCACCTTTCTTGTAAAGAGAGAACAGTACAAAAGAGTTCTTCCTTCATAATGTTCAGCCACATGAAGATTTTGGCTGGTGGGTTATAAAGCAAGGGAGACAGCTGACCTAACAACCTGTTAAGTAAACACACTACAATAACCCTTTCCTCCTGCCAAAGCAGGAGCAGCACAGACTAATCTCAAGTAGGTTAGAGAAAGCTAAAATAAGTGATACATACGGAGGAAACAAGTACTCTGGTGTGAGCTCTAAGTCATCGTCGTAGCCAAAGCGACGTAAAACAGTCCAAGTGGTTTCATGCCTTCCTCGCTGAATGAAAAGTGTGTGTAGAAAAAGAAAACCTAAAAATCAAATGGTGAAATGTTAAGGCCATGAAGTGCTTTACCTGTTACAAATATTTTCAATAGAATCAGTATCAGAGGTGGGAAAAAAAAAAAGCTCGCAAGACACAGTCAGATTTTAAACCTCCTGAGTGACACTACAGCATTATCTACACAGACTGAAAGTTCAGAAATCCCAGAACTTGTAAAAGTGTTCTCCAAGGAACTGCTTCCTTCAAACAATCCACTTGGTTTTCTGCTGTTTGCTTTTTTCAGTACCAGCATTTTAGAATAACTCAGCAGTATGAGAAAACCCCCAGTATTTTCATTAAAGCTTTAGTATGGAGAAGCCTGCAGAGGGGTCTCATGGAAGACTACCTTTAGTTTTCTTGTCTGAAATAACTAGGTAGGATTTTTGTTTAGCACTTCCCAGGGCTTAAAGAACACTGAGATTATCACTGTTTAGTAAGCTCAGCTCTTGCAGTCTGAAAGAATCGAGACAGACATCATATTCCAAAAGACCATCTTTGTCATGTAAGAATGTTTATCAACTGTATAAAGACACATCTTTTATAAGAGTTAAATAAGACTTACCTTTTAATGTCAGTCCATTATCTGCAACTCCATCACTTAGGTTTTTCCTGACTACATTCTTTACGTCTTCCAAAGCTTGAGGTGCCAGTGGGGTATTAAAACAAATTCTCTAACACAAAACCCAAAACCAGCATGTTAGGACCGCTGGCTACTGAGCTGGATGAACAGCATGTCTTGTATGAAATACAGACTGAAACATTCTGATAAGCTACTTAAGGACAATCCAATTTTTTAGTGGAAATGAAGGTGTACAACTTGTATTTTATTTTTAAGTATAAGCACTGGGGCTTATACACTAACAGATTTTTAAATTTTGCTCTTAAAACTAATAAAACTTGAACAACAGTTAGAAATAAAAATAATATAATTTCTGTTTTTACAAATCCACTCTTCTATGCTGCACTTGAGACTTAGTATTTAGGCCCGATTCCCCTACAGTTCACTGCACTACTATTTATTTAAAAACAATCTCTTGCTTTTCTAGAATGATATAGTTCAACTATGAAGCATGGCGAAAAGATAAGCAAGAGAGGTACCTGAAAGAAGTTGAGCTCTGCATCATTGAGAGTACCATCGTTATCCTGATCAGAAATTCTAAAAATGCGAGTGAGTGCTTTAATACAGGCAGGTTTCATCTAAGGAATAAAAGAAAGTTCAGTATCTTTCTAGGTTTCAATATAAAAGGATTACACTGAATGACACCAGGCAGCTCAATCACATGACAACACACATGTCTTCATTTACAGTTTCAGAACAAAGACATTCATACACACGTACACAAAAGGAAAAAGCAAGAGGAAATAAAAAATTGGTTTAGCAAACTTATATCCGTACATGTAAAGCAATTATTCCACATTAAATGTTCTTCTATTGAATTATTAGAAGACTCTCAAGCTCTTCACAAACTGAAGGTGGCACTACTTAGTTATTAAACAAACAAACAAACTCAGTTCTCTAAATTCAGTCTTATTGCTACAAAAAACTTTAAGAAACAACTAAATAAATTTTTTTTCCCCAGAGTATTTTTTGGTGAGGGAAAAAAAAATACGCCTTAAAATCCCAATGCTTTGCAAAACTAAACAGGACTAGAACTACAATCAGCTGGCTTCAAACATGAAATACTGAAAAGCTTCACAGGGCTCATTCATCTACCAGGCAAAGCATTGAGCATATGGACTATCTCTATGACAAAAGAACTGCTAGGATACCTTCCAAGTGAAGGAAAACAGACACTGGTAATTCTCTCCCAACAACTACTGTGATGATGGACTCTTCATAGAGGTCACACAGATTGCATAGAGATTAGTTTTGGAAAACCAAAAAGATTTCAGCACAACAATTTTATCACAACATTACTAACTCATAAAGATGATTCTGATGGAAGAAATCAAAACAGGGTTATTCTCTGATTCTCTATTGAACAAAGTATTTATGGCTGAAGCAACTTTCCTACTGCCCAATACTAAATGGGGGATACATTTAGAGATTCTATTCATATTTGCTAAGAAAATTGTTTTTTAAAAAGAACATGCTCCATAATACACTCAGCTAACCACCTGTGATACCTAAAAACAAGCCACATCACTTGTTTCTTATCGCTTTTGCAAAAGCTTTCCAAGTTTCTCAGAAAAAAAAAATTGCCTTCAATCAGGCCAAGTCTGGAGTATTTTCCCTGAAGTAAGTGGAGCTACTATGAAATGTACATCTAAAGGAGAACTGCACTGAAGACATTATTTGGTTCACATTACATTTGGCTTAAAGCCATTAGCAAAGGTTCTCATTTTACTCAGCATTTCACATGGGCAACAAAGAACTGTCTTCACTGCTTTGAACAAAGAGGGAAGACAGGTCAGGTTAATACAACACAACACAACCCCCGTGGTTCTGGGATGTAATGCTGACATTTGGGGTGGGGTGGTGGTAACAGAACACACTAAAAAATGCAAAATCCACTGAATAGGGAAGAACAGTGATTAACTCCCCCCAAATTATTTGCTCTGAGAAGCTATGTATAAATACCTCTTTCTCCTCTGGGCAATAAAGAGGACCTGTAGGATGCAGAACAGCTTTCTGTGCATAATAAAATAGCTCAGATATATTCTTCAAGTTTTTGGCTGAACACTGAAAGAGAAATCCTCACATTGATGAGATAGTTTCTTGACTATTTGGCATTTTCTTCTGAAATTTAAGTAAACATCAAATTTTTAAAGACTTAGTCCCCTCTAGCGGGTACAGGGCTAGTTTGGAAAGAAGACATCCAGCCCCTGTACCCGTTCAGTAATAAACAAATGAGCTTTCACTACAATTTGCTGTCATACCAAGAAGAGAAATCAAAAAGCTGTCTCTACTTTGGAAAAAAAAAAAAAGGAGAAAAAGGAGGTATATCCACACATATTAAAACAATTTTGAATGCTTTGCAGACATCTGTCTGGCTTAATATTAAATATAAAACCCTTCTTAAAGGCAAGGATGTAAATAATATCTTTATTATTTATAAATATCAAGTTTGACAGTAAAGTTCAATATACAGTAGTGTAATCTTCTCTAAAGATAACATATAAACTCACTATTACAATTACTGATGTTTGAAATATTTAGTTTTGAAAAAAAAATCCCTTTCTCTTTTATAAAGTTGCCATACATGCTTGGCAAGAATGTATTTCTTGTTACTTGCTCTAACTTCAGAAAGTCTTGCATACCTCTACACACGTTTCTATCTCTGTATATTGGTTCATAATGGGAAGGATAGTTTCCATACTGCTATACTCCACTAGATCAGACTTGTTTCCAACTAATATAAGAGGAAGCCTAAAAGCAAAAAAAATATTAAGACCTTTAAAGACAGATGGATAAATAGCTATCTTAATTTAGCATTCTATCTCCCACCAGAAATCATTCTATTAATTTCATTACATAATTAAATATCACTGGAGGCAATAGGCAAAACCAAATGACAGCAGTTTTAAGTAAAGTGTTTTGACATATACTTAGACAGAAATGTACTTCTTGTTGGTACTACAAAACCCACACAGTTAAATACAATAGTAACTAATCACTTTGTTATTATACAAACCAGCATCAGTAGAAAAGCTATACAGATCATAGAGCCAAAGCTAGTTATACCATAGCAAATATAAACACACCTGTAAAAGCTGCCCATGAAATTCAAAATAAATAACATTGCTGGCACATGTAACAGACCTACATACTTCAAATCTCTTGTTGCTTGGACTTCTTATATAAACTTTAAGTTTAGAATTTGATTTTCTTAAACAATTAACATCCTCAACACTGTTCATTGACACCCATCGATGTGCAGCCTAATTCACACTTCTCATCTTTACTTAAGCACCTGCTATCTTTGTCTGTCCTTTCATTGATGAGAGGAATCCATCGACTTGTTACCTAAAGTGGGATTAAAAACATGAAAAATACATATTCAAATTAAATATGACTGAACTGTGCATAAGTTTCACTACAACTGCTACTGCTTCTTTCCCCAAAAGGCATATATTTACACACAAAGGAAGAAACAAAAATTGGAGTTGATTAATGAGCAACTTTCTCAGATGAGTGAAATGACTGAAAACTCAGATGTTGAAATGGAAGGAAATACACATATGTTCATTCTCCTAACAACTTGATCTCAAACTCCATCCCAGGCATTTTAAATGTCTAATGCAGATTTCAGTTTGACATCGATCAGCAGAGCCCAAGTTACAGCTCAGGCAATGGGATAAAATGTGTTACCTTACCTTATCGATAGAATTCTTGTTGTTAACAGCATATACTATACAAATCACATTTGCCTACAACGAAGAGAAAGGAAAGGCATGGAATTCCACTGTTCAGAAACTCTCTAATCAACGGAGACAGTTATGGACCACACATAACAACATGAAAGTAAACTCACTACAGAACTCTGTTCCTGACTTGTTGAAGCTATCCGTAGCCTGAACAACAGAATAAAACAAATAACTTTGTTGAGAAGTGCCAAAAAGCCTGTCTTGCAGTGTGACAGTCACAGCTTGTGCCTGCAGAGACCTGTGCTACCAGGAAATCCAATAATAATATGCAGCCTCCACTGAAGCACCAACCTAATGCCAGAAATGGAACACAGCACCATGACAGACTGCAGAAAATGTGCAAAGGTGCTCAGAAAGAACTGAAAATAGGAAACAGAAGGAATGACAAAATCACCAGGAAGCCTGTGCTATTCATAAATGCAATAGCACCATGTGACAGAAAGAAGCAAAATGGATCTTTTCAGGGTATAATTATGTATTTGCAAAACTGGCTTGCTGATTAAAGGATATTTAGCTTCTGTTCTTTCACTTGGAAGGACAAAACTTAAGCTCAACTCACCAACAAAGTGCCAGTACCTACTTTTTTTAAACAGAGAAGTCTTTGCTACAGCATAGGTCACAAAACAAAAACTGCCAAGCAAGAAAGGTTTTTTTCTTCAATTCAAACTGAAGCTCATCTAATGCAGAGAACTTCAAAGGAAAGATTTTTCCAAAACCATATTTCAGCAAACAGTAAAATATCACACTTACCTGTGATATTTCATGGTAAAGCTGCTCATCACTTTGCTCTGCTTCTGCATTCAATAGAATAAGTTATTCATTAATACTAAAAATTTCCGCAAATGAAATAAAAAACTTCTGAAACTGAACTAGGGTATTTCAGAATGCTCATGAGACAGCTTTGTTAAAGCTTTGTTATTTAAACTTCTGTTTATAAAATAATGAGTGCTTCTGCCAAAACAATAATGAAATTGGTCCATTAATTTTCAAGACAGAAACAGTCTGTTGCACACCAGTTTTTTAACAGCTATTTTGAAGAGGAATAATTATATTTGTAGACAGGTTCTCTTTGGAACAAGTCATAGTTTGCATCCTTCTACATTCATCAACAGTCCCTTCCTTCTATAATGTAAACTGTTACATCAGAAGATGGCATATGTCAATTTTATTACAGGGGTGATGATTTTTTTTTTAGCTACTGTTAACTGAATCTATGAACAATTAATCCAATAGAAAGAAAAACTAACTCCACAAAAATTTAAGGTCAAGTCCAACAAAAAAATATGGATTATTTCTTTTTCCATATAGGTAAATGCACCAAAGACATTTCCTCAGCAATGATGGGAGAGAGAAGACAGGAAGGTACCTCCTAACGTGGCCTAACTCTTGGTTTTCACTGTAAATGGCAGAAGGGTTTTTCTCAACGTGCAACAGTTGCACAGATTTATGGTAACATATGAACCTTGATAGTGAGCTTATTTATCTATTCAGTAACAAGATTAGAAAATATGAAAAAATACAAAATAGTAAACTGACACAAAATTATGAGGTGTCCAAACTTAGAAATTCAGAAGGACACAGCATATAAGTTATGTAAAGTCTCCTGAATCTTAATAAATTCTTCACTGAAAGAATTAAAACTGGTTTGAATTCTTATGGAAGTACCCACTTTGTCTGAACCCGTACATGTCTGTGACACAAAGAACATTAACTTCCCTGGAATATTTCTATGACTGTCTTTCATGGCAGTACCAACACCAGTTCATGCTAGGCTTGGAATCAGTAGGACCAGCCTTCATCATCTGATTCAGTTTTACCCCATGAGTTACTGAACTCTAGGATTCTCCTACCAACAGCTCTGGTCCCAGACCTGTCTGACTGTTACACGGGCTGTTGAGTCAGACAAACAATTCCACAGCAAAGCAGTGATGGTACTGTGCAGCCCTTACCTGAGTAATCCACTATGTGAGTTGGCACTCTTTCAGGAGTGACATCGGCTGGAATGGTGATTTCTTCAGCTCGTGGTGGAACCTTGGGTTGAAAGAACAGCAAAAAAGAGCCTTTTAAGATAATCCAGATGGCAAAAAGAGTCATATACTATAATACACCTGCCAATTAGCCAGCTTTAAATACAGCAACTAATATTAGCTGTTCAAGTTGTTTAGTCATTCAAGTACTTTTGTTTTTTATTTGTCTGTTTTGCTTTTTTTCAGTGTTTCAGAAAGTCACTGTTACCTTCTCATTCTCTACTAGTCTACTTACTGCATAAGGAACTTCCTTCATGCTTTGCAAACAATGCAGTGTTGTTAAGGCATACATACAATGCTTCTATAAAATGCTTCTTCTTTTTATAGAATGCTTCTATAAAATTCAAATTCATTCTATCCAACAGCTAAACAAGCATGATAGACAAAATACAAGTTTCAATTTTTACACAATTGTAACCTGACAACTTCCTTGCTTTTGGCAGTGCTCAACGTTAAGTTTAGAAAATGCTGCAAAGCAAAACATGATACTAATAAAAAGCTTGTTCTGAAAAATGCTGTAAACTCTGGTTGCCCTTTATTCTAGAGAACTCGTATTGAGGAACAATCAACTTAAACCTAATTTTAATGAAAATCTCCTGCACAGCTATTTATTGCCTTTCACCTGTTGACATTGAACTTTCACAATACTTTACTTTTAGTAAAAAAAGGGAAAAAGAACAGCCTATCACCAGGAGAATGTCTCTTTGTAAAGCTTCAGGCTCTGCTCAGATCTTCCTCAAGAATGATGATTGATAACATCCCATATATTAAACACTATTTCCAAGCCTGAAGTGCCTGTTACACCCTCAAATTGCTCTGATCTGCATGACTGGCCTGAGGAATTGGGCAGGTCTCCTTCAGCAGTTTTTATAGGATGCAGTATTTTTGTAAAAGTTATTTCTGTAATTTCAGGGAGATTTTGTGTTATATATAAATGATGCTTTTTCTCTCCACCTGAATTTAGATAAATATTCTAGGTTATACTGCAGGAAGAAGTTGAGAAGTGAGCACAGGACTACAATTTACTATGAAACAACCTGCCAAAGGAGCAGGTCCCTGAGCAGTTTAAGAAGAGGAAGTGGACCTCCTTTTTACCTGCAAGGTTAGGAACTAAATTGAATTATGTTAACAAAATTCAGTTATGTTTACAATCTCATCTTGACTCCTGAATTGTGGTAACCTACTCATTTGCATTAAACCCAGCACAGAGTAGATTCAAAGAGTAGCACATGATGTCTATTTTAAGACCTGTGATCAGAATAAACATTCATGTTTATATGTAAAAAGCTTAACTATTTGCAGCAGCTGCAGACCTTTTTATGGTATAAAGAAAACTATATGCTGCTTTTTTAAAGGAATAATATGTAGAAGTAGCTTTTTCTGCAGTTTTTACTTCAAGAGTCAGTAAAACATTCTTCAAAGACAGAAGTAAAGGCAATGTCTTGCTTAGTTACAAAAATGGCTAAGTATAAGTTTTACAATGTGACTTTTTAATTCCTTATTCTCCATAATTTTGCAATCTACTTGCTCTTTAAATGCAACACCCCCCAAAAAATTGATGGTCTTGTCTCTTTC
Organism: Atrichornis clamosus; assembly: GCA_013400975.1. Taxonomy (NCBI): domain Eukaryota; kingdom Metazoa; phylum Chordata; class Aves; order Passeriformes; family Menuridae; genus Atrichornis; species Atrichornis clamosus. Next base: position 22,178 of record WBMZ01015009.1, read on the forward strand.
AGCACTTTTCCCATTTATGAGTCTCTCATGCTGCCAGTTATGACCTGTTTCAACTGCTTAAAAAACCTACCATTCATCACATAGAAAACAATTAGTTTGATTAACCATGTGAAAAACTAAAAAGGAACTTAGATAAAAGTTAAATTTCTAATCTTCATGCAGAGATATATTTAAACTAACCTACATCACTCTTCTTGGAAGTCATTATTGCAGTTGTAAAATTTATTTTGTTTCTAAACATTATTTTAAAGCAGAGTCTATTAACTTGCTCTTTGAAAAGTAATTGTAACAGGATAGAAATAAAACTTAGAAAACAAGTAAGAATGCTCTACCTCTTCTGGAAATTCTTCACTAACAAGAGACATAATTAGCGATGTCTTCCCAACTCTGGCTGTAAAAGCATTAAAAACAGAGATTAGATCATCTGTCTTGTTATACTCAATAGTTACATCCCATCTTAAAATTGGAAGATTTTAAAAACATTTTCCAATTGACATTAAAAGCTTTTAACCTGTTGTTTAATCACACTAACTATGGATGTCAGCAGTCCTCTCATAATTATTTATTGTAAAACCTTAGAATCCATCTCACACTTCTGCATTTCATCCAGAAGGGAACCAGATTCTGCCGGTCTTACACAAAAGAATTACCAGGTTGTAACCTTAACATACAACACTTAAACAAACAAACAATCAAAACAAACTAGAAATGCTTTAATACAACTTCAGAAATAGAAACAAAGAAAGCACACAAAAGAATGTAGAAATTAGCTATTTTTATAGTATTCTTAATATTATATTACTGCACTTCAGCCCTAGACTACCAAGGATGAGAGCTGGACAAGAAGACCTGGCTGTACCATCAGTGGACAAAGTTTCCAATAGTTTGACTATTTTCAAAGTGCAAGAGCATAATCTCTTTGATACAAATGAACTGCCCCCCATTAAAAGTGAAAAATACCCCAAACCATCAAACCTTTCAAAGTCACAGTTTTATTAATAAAGATGATCATCTCTACTTCAATATCCAACACTATTCAATCAAATAAACGACTGTTTACCTGCAAAGTTCAGACATGATATTCACAGTTTAATTGCTTGAGTTTGGGAAGCTTTAATGTGATCATTTAAAACCAAGAGTTGGTAACTTCTGTCAGGGTTCCCCTCTCTATAAACCCCTTCATCCATGAACTTTCTGGTCCTCTGGAAGTCTTGAAAGACTATTACTGCTTTACTTGGTTAGGAGACATTTCTTAAACCCCACAATGTTCAGATTCAAGTATCATCTGGGATTGTCTATTTCCAATAGCCCTCAATTCAAGCAAAAATCCATTTCATCCTGGATGTAACAGCATCTCTGCCAGCACGAATGTGTTACTAACCAAGGCTCACCATCAGTCAGAGCCTGTGTCAATGTTCCTACCAAAACCAACAGAAAATGTCACCAAGGCACAGAAGTTGTTCAGCTGGTATCACTGTATTTACATTTCTCTATGGAATTGTGTATCATTCTGAATATAAAAGAAGAAGAGATATGACTGTACAACTGCAGGAGGTGGTGTTACTGAACTGATGATCTAGTCAGAATACACTCAACTTATCTAGGTCTATTTTTGGTACAGTAACATAGGGCCTTCTGACATCCAGAAATAAAACCTTCCTTCATCATAGGAAGTTAGAGAGGAGTTGTTACAAAATTATGAAAAGCAAAGAAAAGTTATTCTGGAGAGGAAGACTTTTGTTTTCCTCAGGGAGAACAGCTGTAAACTCTTCCCAGTGGTAGTAGTACCTGGAGAGCAGCAAGTTCCAGGTTTCCTAACAGCAATGCAGTTGTGTGTGCATCAAAGATACTCACATGAACTAAAATCCTAACTTACACTGTCAGGTATCCTCCTGCATCAACTACATTTTAAGTTTCTTCCTGACAGAATCAAAAGGGCTTCAGCAGCTCTATTTCCATAGGAAAAAAGGTAAGTACTTTCCTGATAGGCAAGTAAAGTTGCTAATTAGAGATGTGTATTTTGCACCAAAACAGTTCTAACTTGAAACAGCGGCAAAACACTTTTTCTTTGCAGATATAGAAACCCACTTCTTATGACTGGAAAAAAAAGATTATGTGTTGCTAGTGGGTAAATTTTCAGTATTTATAGTATTCAATATTCAGCTCCTGATACACTTTCTGGTGTCCTTGAGTTTTATGAAAATCCATAGGTTCAAGCGTAGAGATTTGGGTTATTTTGTTTGAATCTAGGTCAACCCTCTGTCTTTCCCATTCTGTTTATAGTCTTAGAAATAACAGCCAGTATCAGCTGACAAGGATGAAGGAAAACAGCACAGCACTTTACGATCATTAACTTGTCTTTTTCCTCATATGTAAGTCTTTTACGTCATGCTGCATAACATGTTGAACATATGCTGATAATTATTGGCTATTAAAAATTGATGTTTGCACCATGGATACAAGGACTAAACCAACTTAAACCTAAACTGTAAGACCACCGGGGATGAAAAAGGCTGAGTTTTGGAACAGGCTTACAATGAAGAGTTTTTTGCGTATTTCAGATCCCAAACCTGATGGTCTGCTGTTACCATCTAACAAGTTTTGGACGGTCTGGACTAACTTGTGGTTTCAGACTAATAAACACACATGAAACACATATACAAAACAGCACTGACACCGTAACTGACAAGTTTCACCAATTTGTAAAACAAATTTCACCCTCCTGCTCACTACTAGTCGAACAAAAGTATAACAGAGATGCTCACAATCTCTGATGTGTACCATGTACTACACATTGCTGTATTTAAGAGACCTGTATCTTTGAAATTCCTATTTGGACACATTGTGAACCTTGTTGCCAAAACAAAGCCACCTGTTACACCTGTGCTGAAACTGCTGCACAGAGCCAGTCCAGAACACAGCCCTGCCAAATGCAGTGAGATAAATTAGGCATATATTCTAAAGAGGAATTAAACTGGGTATTCAAATTCCTAAACAGTCGTGCAAAAGTAACCAAATACAATGTTAATGAGTTAGCTCTTTCTGCACAGTGACAGCTCCCTCAAGATTCCTCTCTAGAAAAGTCACAGAGAATCCTTCTATGCAGTACAGACAGAGCCAATCTGCACCACAAAACAACTGCATAAATTGCACTAAAAATATATATGGGGCATTCAATCCTCAGGAAAGCTTTGTTAGCAGTACTACATTCTTAGTATAATTAGGTAATTTTACTAATAACACTTGGTAATTACTCTGTATTCTTTCCCCTTGAGGAACTTAAGCTCGCCTTGCAAACTAACAGAACCTCCTTGCTGCTATTTACTTCGGTGAGAAGCTGAGCCTCTGCAAGCGTTGGCAATTATTCAGGTACCTAAGTATGAACTTCACGACACAACTCTAAGAACACATGAAAAAACCCAGACCCACAGTACCCCTGGCATGCACCTACGTGCGTGCTGTTTATCCAAGGTCATGCAGAAAGTTAAAGCCAGAAAAAGGGATCTGGACTCCTTGGCCCCGTCCTGGCCACAAACCCACAACACCCGATCTATAACCTCCTGGAGCTCATCAGGGTACTGATTTCCTAAGTCAGTAAATGGAAAACGTGCAAGTTTGATTTTCACAAGGGTACAAAGATGGAAAAAAAAAAAAAAGAAAAAAAAGAAAAATAAACTCCAAAGTTTAAACAGGCCATGGTCAAGTATCGGGGAAGAATTTCACCCCGGTGTCATCTCCAGGGACGTCGAAGCGGCACAACTCCGCGAATTGCCGGCCGTGCTCGGTGCCCAGTGCAGGGAGCCGAGGGGCAGCCGGAGCTCCGAGCCCACGTTCCCAGCGGTCACGGCGAGACCACCCCGCCCCGCCCCCGCCCCGCTAGGCCGGCGCTGCCCGGGGCTCCCCGCCCGGGCCGGGCTGAGCGCCGCGGCACCGGAACGATGTGACAACCGGCGGCCCCCGCCCTGCCCCGGCCCTCCCGCACTCACGTTCTCCCACCAGCAGGATCCGCACGTCCTTCTTCATGGCCGCGCTCGCTGCCCCCGGCCCGGGGCCGCTCACATCGGGCGGGGCGGCGGCGGCGGC
>WBMZ01015010.1:0-12484 GCA_013400975.1 Atrichornis clamosus
ATATATATACACACACATACAGAAAAACATCCATGACAATGCAGATCTCCAGCAAAACTTGGAATATTCCCACAGCAGACATGTTTTCCCCAGAACAGCACCTGGCAAAGTTTCTAGAGAGGCTTTTATTTTAATTTTTTGAGCAGGGCCTCTTCTTGCTGCTGCTGGTGCTGACACTCCCATGGGACATCACCCATCCTGCAAGGAGGGCAGAATGTTGCTATCATTTGGTATATTTTGCAATTATTATGATGATTTTTAACTGTCAGCAGATTCCAAGAGCTTTCTGAGGGAGATGGTAAAATGGGGAGAAATTCAAGAATTCCAGACATTCAAGTGCTGTGCAGGGATATGTGGGTGCTCAGCCGTGCGGGAGTGTTCCCTACAGATCTCAGCCAGGAGAGCAGGGTGAAATCTTCCTGCTCTTCTTTAAATCAACATCCACCCATTCCGTTCTTAAGCTCTTCTGAACTGCTCAGAGTGCAGCACTTGCCAAAAAGTGCAGCTGGTTTAGCTCGAAGTGTGTTATTTTCTCTCAAGAGCTGATTATGAAATTAATATTCCCATCAGCCCTAATAAAGAACTTCTCCCTAAGAGGGAGTGTGCCACCCTGGCACGCTGAGCAGCCTCTGCTGATATAGATCATCCCAAAGGATGCAGCAGGATCAGTCAGGCACACTGCATTTGGGATCACCCTCGTCCTGCAACGCACGGAGACGTTCCCACGTTCCCCCCATCACCTCGCAGCTCCTGTCACCCAGGAGTAACTCTTCCATCCCCAGAAGTCTGACTGGCAAAACAGGTAGGGGAGCCCCAAATCTCCCTAAGAATCACTCATTCCTGTGGAAACTCAGGAGAAGTGTCAGGAGAAGTTGCTCTGCACCAGTGCATGGACTTGTTCCGACAGGAAGGTTTTGAGGCTGCAGCAAGGTAAAGCACATGACACCAGTCAGAGCATGGCCGAGACACTGGAACGAGCACAGCTTCACCCTCTAAGCGTGTCCCAGCAGCTTCAGCAACACCCAGACCTGCAGGAAAATGCCTCCTCTAAAAGCACACTTTGTTGTGCTTGATTGCTCCCGACGCGCCGGGATGCGCAGCCAGGGAAGCGCTTGGGAAGCTCCCGAGGTGTGTCCCGTCCTGGCGCGAGCACTGAAGCACCCTGGAATCACAGAGAGTGATTCCAGAGCAGCAAAAACCCCGGTAGGGAACACGGAGTGAGCAGTGTCCCAGCAGTGGACTCCAGCGGGCCCCAGGAGCAGCCAGGGAGGAGCACAGCGTGGGTGAACAGGCACCACTTGGGCTTGCAGCAACAGGCTCGGGCTGAGCCCTGCCAGTCGTTCCCCAGGACTTCACAGACACAGGATGTTTACGGGCTGGAAAGGGTTTCAAATCCCTCTGGCCAGCGAGGAGGTCACAGTGAGGAGAGGAGGGGGGAAGTTGGATGCTGGAGCAGCGGCTGACCCCGAACTGGGGCTGGAGCAGTGACAAGGGGCTTTGCAGTGGAGAGGAAACTCCGCGGCTTCTCTGGGCACCCTGTGCCAGGGCCTCCCCACCCTCACAGCCGAGAATTCATTCCCAATATCCCACCCATACCTGCCCTCTGGCAGTGGGAAGCCATTCCCTGTCTCCTGTCCCTCCATCCCTCGTCCCCAGCCCCTCTCCAGCTCCCCTCGCGCCCCTTTAGGCACTGGAAGGGGCTCTCAGCTCTCCCTGGAGCCTTCCCTTCCCCAGGGGAACACCCCCAGCTCTCCCAGCCTGGCTCCAGAGCCAAGGGGCTCCAGCCCTGGGAGCAGCTCCGTGGCCCCCTCTGGACTCTCTCCAGCAGCTCCACGTCCTCCTGCTGTTGGCCCCAGGGCTGGGGGCAGCTCTGCAGGTGGGCACAGGGGGCTCTGGGTTGGGCCATGTCCGGCTTTTCACCGCCAACATCCCCAAATCCTCCTCCCCAGGGCTGCTCTCCATCCATTCTCCACCCAGCCTGGGTTTGTGCTTGCAGAAGGAGCAGGACCACGGAATCACAGAACGATTTATGTTGGAAAAGACCTCTAAGATCATTGAGTCCAACCACAAACCTGACACTGCCATTGCTTCCCTAGGGAAGGCACGGAGTCCCACTGCAGGTGACCAGGAGGGTGGCGGTGGGAAGCACCACAATCCACACTGAACCTCCCCAGGGCTGTGTGCTCCCGCGCCAAGGAATCGACCCACAGGCACTGCTCCAAGGAAATGGTGACATCCATCCGGCTGCTGAGCATCACTGAGCACGTGCTTGGCATGTGAGAGCCTCTGACAGGGGAGATGAGAGCAAAGCACAGCTCCCCTCGGACTTTGGGATGCAGCTCTGCACTGCACGCCCACTCCCCGGGTCGTGCTTCCCATGGATGCAGCAGCTACTGCTGGAAAAGAGCTGTCATTGTCTTTCAGGAGCCCACTGCTCAAATTTTGAAAACACCTTAGTAATTCGAAACATTCAAGGACTGCTCCCAAAAAACCCCAGCCAGGATTGACAGGTCTGGCTGGCCTTTACCTCCCGGGGCAGCCTCTCACCTGAAACCCTGGGAATAAGTGCTTTCCTGCCTATGGAAAAGAATGTCACTGTCTTCCAGGAGCCCATTGATGAAATTCGGATTGCACCTCCAAAATCCAGGAATGCTCCCAGACAAGTATTGCCAGGACAGGCAAACCCGACTGTCCTCTACCTCCCCTGGCAAACCTCTCACGTAAACACGAGAAACTCAGACTCCGCCCTTCCCTTCCCAAGGAAAAGGACTGTCACTGCCTTCCAGGTTCCTGCTGCCCAAATTTTGACTCCCCCGAGGTGTTTGTGTGCAGAACCTCTCCTACCTCTTTCGGCATTTCCCGTGGGAAGAAGAAGTAGGGCAGGGCAGACAGGGCCACCAGGCTGGCTGCCACCAGGAACCCGAGCCACCAGGCACCGACCCAGCGCGGGTCCTCGCTCGAGAGCTGCACCTCAGCTGCAACACAAGGGGGGACAGGGCATCAAACCTTGGCCGGGCCGAGGCAGGGATCCCAGAGCACCAAAGGGTGGCCCCAGTCACCCCAGACATCGATCAGCCCCAAAGTGGTGCCTCCCAACCCGGGCACCATCGGCTGTGGGGTCTGAGCAGCGTTGGCCCCCGACTCATCCCATCACTGCACCACATTTCATTGTCTCTTTTCTATTTCACTGCTGCCACCAGGGTGTCCAAAAAGCCTCTCAGCCCTTTGGATGGAGACAGCTGGGACAGGGATGTCCTAGAGCTGGAAAGGCAAAGGAAAGCATCCCCACCACAGCTTTTCCAGAGGAGGGATACCCACATTGCGAAAAAGCTTGGAAATACTCACTCAAGTAAGACATGACAACGCAGAAGGAAAAATTCTTTCTAAAGCTTAAAATTGAGTTAATTACTGTTAACTTTTGGCATCCAAGAGCACTGGTTTAGTTGTTTACAATCTGGCTGCTCACACAAGGATACCCTGGCAGCAGGACTTGGACCCTGGAGCAGTGCCACCAGTCTGGTCCGTCAGCCAGAGCCTGGGCTGCAGCTCAGCTGAAGGAAGCTGATCCTTAAAAACACTTTAATAGGGATTATATCCCATTCTCCTGTCTGTGTGCCCTCAGTTTTCCCAGCCTCCTCTCCTGTCATCCTCAGGGCACTCTGCCAGCCATAAAATCCCCCAAGGGGAGGGTACCTGGCATCGATAAAATGGGATATGCAGAAGCCACAATGCAAATTTCCAACAGGGTGAGTCTGAACAAGAAGTATTTCTACAGAATAAGGTGACCCCTGTGGTAAGATGGCATTCACGAGCACATCCCAGGAAAACAGCTCCTCCCAGAAACCTCTTCCTTAACTGTGCAGTTTAACAGAAGTGAGCCCTTCCCCCTTGTCCTGTCACGCCAGGCCCTTGTCCCAAGTCCCTCTCCAGCTGTCCTGGATCCCCTTTAGGCCCTGGAAGGGGCTCTAAGTTCTCCTTGGAGCCTTCTTTTCTCCAGGCTGAATGTGTATCTGCTCTGTTAATAACTGGGAAAAAGCCTCTCGTTTTCCAGGCTGGGATTCCAGAGCAGCCGAAAAGGAGACTTTTAATAGCACATCTTTGGAAAGGAAATCCTTTGTGTGCTCCATTTTTGCCCTTGCCAGCATTTCCCTTCTACTTGTTCTCCCCTTCTTCCCATCCCGTCCTTCCCTGTGCTTCTTCACAAGGGTGCTGGGACCCACTGCCCACTCCTCTCTTATTTCTCCCCCCTCCTTCGTGGATCTCCCTGGCTTTTGGTTCTGCTCCACATCCCCACTCTGCCCTGCTCCTGCCAGGTGCTGGCACGGGGCCGAGAATCCACAGGAGGCCGAAACCCTCTCTGCCCTGGAAGCTCTCTGGGCACACGCTCGCTCACCTGCGCCGACTTTGTCGACGTCGACGTAAAACCTCAGCATGGCAGAGCCCAGCATGAAGGCCACCCCCGGCCCGATGACAGTCACGGAGAACAAGATTCCTGCAGAGGGACGACAGCAGGGAAAGGCTCAGCCCTGTGGGAAGGGACCCCAGGGATGGGAGGTGCCACGAGGCAGGCCCAGGCTCCGCCGTATCTGCCTCCAGCACAGCCCATTTCCCTGGCAGCTTTCCTCTCTCTCCAAGAGTGACAGCTCCGTGCTTCCCATATTCCCTTCACGCATGGAATTCCCTTTGGCACAGCTCAGACCCTTCCTGGCACCTGCCTTCAGCCTCCTAGAAAGACTGAAATACACGCAGGAACTGGAATTCACCCCTTGGCATCAGTGATCCAAGAAACGCCAAGGTTTTTTACAAGGTTAAGGAGATCAAAGTTATCAGTAAACTCTGTAACTGATAAAAGAAATCAACGTGTGTAATTCAACCCCTACTTTACAGGTGATCTTTTCAGCTATGCTTCAGAAGTTTGGATCATCTACCAGAGCTAAATTTGATGCTGTACTTCCATTTCTTTAACAGTAATGACCTGTTTTTGCTCTACCTTTGCTGTCCCATTCTGTTCAGAAGGCTGTCACAGAGAACAGCTGGGAAAGGACGAGAAGGACCTGCAAGGACCATCTTGTTCATCCCGCCACCCTGGGACATTGCTTTTAGGTCTGTGCCCAAGCTGTTCTCCAGCATCCCCTCTGCTGAAGGATACTCTCCCATCTCCCAGATGGCTGAACCCACTTTTTTTAGTTTGTATGATTTTCCTAACATCTAAACAGAGTCTTCATTGCTGCATCTTAAACCCACAGCTGCCACTTGCGAACACAGAGATCGGATTTTTCCTCTTGTCCTTCTTGAAGCCCTTTTGGAGGAGGATATGGTTATTAAGTCCATCTCCTGCTATCACTCTCAGGCCAAAAATCCCAGCATCTGCCCCAAATGGTGTTTTCCAGCACTCCTGCTGTTTGCCCAGGCCTGAAGGAGACAAATTCATTTTGCAGAAACCTTCCTGGCACTGGGCAGAACACAGGGCTACAATGAACCCTGCTCTCATTAATGCAAATTAGTACTGCCCGGCCCTGCTGTCAGGATCATCCTGGCTTCTCCCCTCCCCACAGCAGCCCAGCCTTACCCAGGTAGAGGGGGGAGTTCCTCTCGCTGGCGAAGTCGTCGATGTAGGAGATGCCGAAGGGCTGGATGGGGACACCACCGATGCCCAGCAGAGCCTGGGCGATGAACATGACCAGGAGAACCTCGTGGTTCTCCCTGGAGGCGTGGGGGGCGCAGCTGGCCTGGCTGAGGTTGGCCCGGGCCCGCGGGCCCCCGGGCTGGCACAGGTCGGTGGTGTTGCTGAAGGTGCCTGCCGTGACAAGGGGAGGAACAGCTCTGAGGGGCCTGCTTTGCAGAGAGAGCTTTCCAAAGACACAGCAGGCATGTGGACAACGAGCCAGCACGTCAGGAATCATGCCATGGAATGGTTGGGGGCAGGAGAGACCTTTAAGCTCATCTCGTTCCGCCATGGGCAGGGACACCTTCCATGATCACAGGGCATTTCCAGGGATGGGGCAGCCACAGCTCCTCTGGGCACCCTGTGCCAGGGCCTCCCCACCCTCACAGGGAAGGAGTCCTTCCCAATATCCCATCTATCCCTGCCCTCTGGCAGTGCGAAGCCATTCCCTGTGTCCTGCCCCGCCATCCCTCGTCCCCAGTCCCTCTCCAGCTCGCCTGGAGCCCCTTTAGGCTCTGGAAGGGGCTCTCAGCTCTCCCTGGAGCCTTCCCTTCTCCAGGGGAACACCCCCAGCTCTCCCAGCCTGGCTCCAGAGCAGAGGGGCTCCAGCCCTGGGAGCAGCTCCGTGGCCCCCTCTGGACTCGCTCCAGCAACTCGAAGTCCTTCTTATCTTTTATCCTTAGATGGCAGGTGAAATAAAATACAAAGAAGGTGCAAAGATCACTGTGCTGATGTTCACAGAGATGAACTCACGTGCCATGAAAAGCCACCTCCATCAAGGATGTGGAGCTGAGGTCACTCCCAGGACCTTGGATAAACCTTTCAATACAGGTAAATGAGCAAAACTGCTGGTTCTGTGAGCAGCTACTCCGGAAATGAGAACTCATTTTCCTCAGGAAAGCTGCCTAAGCAAAAGTGCTGATTCCAGCAGCCTTATCTTCCTTAGAACACAGGGCAAGAGGGTGGTGGTGCTCCTAGCAGGATTTCCATGGTTATGCCCCAAATCCTGTGCACCTCTGAGTGCTCGGACACGGGGCCACCTGCACCAGCACTCCTGGAACACCAGCTAATTGTTTCCAGTCTGTGCTTTGCAGCTGGCCCCTGTCTGCAGCCAGGAATGATTCAACTGTGAAGTCTTCCTCTGGAGCCTGCAGCTCCCTGAACCAGCTGCGCTCCCTCTGATGAGCCAGAGGAAAGATGGTTCAGAGGAGGCTCCTGAAAGATTTGCTGGAGCTTCGTGGCCAGATTTGGGGAGGTAGCAAAAAGTGGTTTTCTCCTTTCTTTCTTTGCTCATCCCTTTACATTCTTTTAGGGAGAAAACCCCAAATCCACCCTGGCCCGTTGATTTAGACCTGCGTGTTTCTCATGGGAAGCTGATTATCTGGTGGAGTCTAAAACCTCAGAGACAGCCCAGCTAGACTAGGCAAAGTTGGATGTGCAGAAAACAAGGGAAATCAGAGGCACAGCCTGTATTTTGATTCTTTTCATGCCCATTCCCATGGTTCCATGGTTCCCATGTTCTCTGGCTCTGCTTTCCACCAGTAGCTGTTGCCTCTCAGGGCTGAGATGATTTCATTCTCAGAAAAATAAAATTTCTTGAGGGGAAGCCAACAGCTCCCCAAGCCTGGAGGAAAGGTCATTTCACAATGGCTCCCCACTGCCAGAGGGCAGGGTTAGATGGGATATTGGGAAGGAATTGTTCCCTGTGAGGGTGGGGAGGCCCTGGCACAGGTTGCCCAGAGAAGCTGTGGCTGCCCCATGCCTGGAAATGTCCAAGGCCAGGGTGGAGCCACCTGGGATAGTGAAAGGTGGCTGTAACAAATGATCTTTAAGGTCCCTCCCAACCCAAACCGTCCTGTGATTCTATTATTTCCTTCTTCTGTCCCGAAAGGCCTAAAAGGAAGTTGCTGGAGCACTTACTGGTGACAGAGTGGTCATACTCGTAGGGCCCAGTTATGAAGTGGGGCAGGGACATGAGGAACCCGGCCAGGGACACGAGCAGGGCCCCGGAGCCGATGAGGCGGGGCCTGTGCACGCGGCTCCCGAAGTAGCTGATGAAGACGATGAGCAGCGTGTTCCCAACCTGCAGCAGGACACAGACAGTGGGAACGTCTCCCCAGGGAACCAGGAGCACGGGGAGGGTGTCCAGCAGGGAGAAGGGAGCTGGGTGTCACCTCGTTGAAGGAAGCCAGCAGCCCTGAGGTCTGGCTGGAGAGGCCGTAGCGTCTCTCGATGGTGGAGATGGAGCTCTTCAGGTAACCGGAGACCAGGAGCTGGGAGAGCTGCAGGAGCCCGTGGCAGAACACAAAGAACTGCCAACACAAAAAGAGAGCGTCCAGCGGGGTCACTGAGGGCTGCAGGGTCACTGAGGGCTGCAGGGTCACCGAGAGCTGCAGGGCCTCCGAGAGCTGCAGCACAACAAAGTGCATCTCCCCCAGAAAGGCACGATTATCCAACAGAAACCTCAGACCACGAGCCTTTGGAATATCACCCCCTACTTAGCCGCCAGTGAAATCTTCTGAAACTAGGTCAGGGCCATGAGTTAGTCCTCTGCCAAAAACAACAATAGGGTCAGTATCTGTCAGGAGGGTGTAATTTCTTCAGCTTAGAAGTGGCTTTGGACAAACACATCGTTTCAGCTGGGATGATGCTTGTTTGTGTTGGCCTTGTCCCTAGGATGCAGCAGCAGAAGTGGGAAGTTGCACAATATTCCTGTTCCCATCCAGCCAGAGGCAGGCAGCCATCCCCAGTGCTGGGAGCTCTTCTGGGACAGGAACAAGCCCTTCCAAACAACAAACAACTTTAGAGAAAGTCAGGAGAAGGTCAGGGAGAAGAACTCAGACTGTTTTCCTTTCCTTCTTACAAAGCCCTAGATGTAAAGGACATCTCCTATGGAAAATGTGATGGTTGTCTTCCACTTCCAGAAGAAAACCTTGTCAAAGTCCACCATCTCCCAGAAAACAATCTGACTTCATCTCTATCGTCCTTCCTCCATCTCCTTCCCTGCTGCCACATGGCTCTCCACAGGCATCCTTCCAGTCCCCAAATGAGTCCAACTAACCATCCCAACAGTCACACACCCTCAGGAGATGGACCACCCATCTCCCTGCAGGACAGGCTGGATACCCCTGGCTCCTTCCAGAGCTGCTGCCCTCAGCCTTGGATGATGCCCAAACCCTCAGGGCACTGCTCCAGCTCTGTGTTTTGCACCAGCTCCCACCATGGAGAAGCTGCTCGGCCTGGCCTGGATTTCTGCTACATCTCATTCTGATCCAGGGCTGAACTGGATCAGAATTCTGGTCAGATTTTGATGCACTGCCAAACTGGCCCACTCTGTGAACCAAAGGAATATCTGCAGCACAAAAAGGGACAAAGAGGAAGGTCAGACCCCCTTGGGTCCCTGAGAACTGCGGGGCTGGGATGTGGTCACCACCACCCAAAGTGATGGGGTGGCATGATGCACACCAGGACACAATCCAGAGCCTTCCCCCTTCCAGGCTCATGTCACCACTAAAGGGTGCAACGTGTTTGGACTGGGAAAATGTCAGCCAGCCAAAGGAAAGCTTCCCCAGAGTCGGCTTTGCTAAAACTCCTACATTCCTACAAGACGTTGGCTGTGTCCAGGCTCTGTTTCCTGAACACGAGTTCAGACGGAAAGGCTGAAACCAGATTTGTTTATTCCAGGCATCCATAGCACACTGCCCCCTGAGTATCCAAAGAGAGATGGCCCTGCAAAAGGACCTGCAGTGGGGTGGGCAAGAACCCCAGTTCTGGCTCCAGGGGCTGTTTGCTCTCAGCCGTCAGCCAGGGAAAGACAGAACAGACTTTTCCTGGCCTTTGGATCGGCTGGACTGGTGGGACCAGCTGGCCTGGGTCTGATGTGCCACCCCAGCAGGTGATCTGGATTGGCAGACACCAGCCTCTTCCCAGGACCTGTGTCCTGACAGCAGGACAGAGCCACGGAAAGCCAGGAGCAGCCAAGTGTTCCCAGAAGGAAGCCCAGGCTCAGCAGTCTGGCACCTTTCCCCTGAAGGGCCGAGCCAGGCTCACAAAGTCTTCCCTCCAGGTCCGTAAAATTCAAACAACTCGGAGAACCCAAGCACTGGTGAGGTGTTGCTGCTCCCACTCTGTACGTGCAAGGGAATACAGGAACACTCTCCCTCCTACGCAGCCAGCAAATTGCAGATCTGGGGATTAAACAACAATAGTTCCAGTCCTGGTGGTCTGGACAAAAGCTTCTTCCAAAGGTTCCCTGTGTTTCCAGTGTTGATTGTGCAGTTTGGCAACAAATCCTCCCCGTCAGGGCTCTGAGAGCCTCACACACTGTCCTGCCCCAGCTGACACCAGGAAGTCCCTATCACGCTGTTCCCACGTGTTTGGGAGACTTTGGATGCTATTTTAAGAGAGGGTTTTGTGCCTCAGCACATGATGAAACCCCGTGCACTGGGCTGTGCTGACAGAAAAAGTGTCTGGGGGGAATCAGCTCATTCCAGTTTAATCCAAACCAGTTTGGTTGGGCCTGTAGTTGGAAGGGACCTTTAAAATCACCCAGTTCCCACCCCCTGCCATGGGCAGGGACTCCTCCCATTACCCCAGGTTGCTCCAGCCTGGCCTTGGACACTTCCAGGGATCCAGGGGCAGCCACAGCTTCTCTGGGCACCCTGTGCCAGGGCCTCCCCACCCTCACAGGGAAGGATTTCTCCCTGGCATCTAATCTAAAACATAATGCTCCTTGAAGCCAAAACAGGGCAGTTTTTATCTATGCCCCTTAGTTGCATTTTGACACGTGGCAACTACTTTTTGTGACACACTCGCTGGAGTTATAAATATATATAAAAACTGCAGCGCTGTGATTTTTGGTCCCTCAGCCACTTCAAACACATCCAACCGCATTGTGCAATAGTTTTGTGCTTCTGGAAGAACCATTCAAACCCTGGGCTGGAAGTTTTGTTTTCTGAGGAAGTCATTTAGAAACTGGACAGGGTGGCCTGACTTCTTGAAAAAAACCCTCAAGAGATCTGGGGAAAACATCCTGTGCTGAGGATAATTGTGTGAGCAGAGCTTCCTCCACATCTGCCCAGGGCAGGGGGTTGCAACAAGAGGGTCTTTAAGGTCCCTTCCAACCCAAACCAGTGTGGGGTTTTAAGATCTACCTTCACAGACACAGCAAAATAGAAGCTGACTCTGCTCACAGACCTGAGCCGACTTTGCACCTCAGTGGCTTTAATCTTTGAACCCCTTTAAAATACCTCCTCCAGGAAAAATCAATGGGATTATATTTTTAAAGACAATCTTGCTGGCAAGTTAAAAAAACCCCAAGAAACAAGAACCACCAAACAAAAAGCAGCTGAATAGCGTGGAAAGAGGATTGGGGAAGAAACCTCAGGGCATGGCACCGTGTCTCCAACCGCTGTGCTCTTGTAACCTCTGCCTCAGTGACTCACTTTCCTTCTGCCACGAGGGATGAGGGTGATTAAATTCGCCAGCACTTGTAGAAAAACCCTCAAAATCCCAAATCTTCCCCAGAAAAGTGGCAGAGAAATCTTAAGCTTTTAACACTGACGGTCATCTTTTGCTCTAGGGCCTGGTGAGGCTCTCGAACAAGCCAGGTAATTGGCTCCCAACTACACTGAATGTAGAAATAAACTGATGTTAAGGCTGCCATTGCTGATAAAATGCAATTATTGAGCCAGAAGGGAACGAACCAGATGCTGCAAGACAGAGGGAGCCATTCCAGGTGCAGCCTCAAACACTCACCTGCACGACCTGGGGTGGCACCGAGTCCAGGAGGACCTAAGACTTTGAAGAATGGCTTCACAGTGACAAAGCCAGGCTTAGTTGGGATATTGGGAAGGAATCCTTCCCTGTGAGGGTGGGGAGGCCCTGGCACAGGGTGCCCAGAGAAGCTGTGGCTGCCCCTGGATCCCTGGAAATGTCCAGTTTGGATGGGGCTTGGAGCAACCTGGGATAGTGGAAGGTGTCCCTGCAGGGGTTGGAATGAGATGGGCTTTAAGGTCCCTTCCATCCCAAACCATCCTGTGATTCTCTGCAGTTAAATCCTGCAGAAACTGGGAGCTGAGCTTGCATTCCAACATCCCTGCCCCACCAGTGGCTCTGAGATGGAGATGACTCCACACCAAAGGCCACGGGAAACACAGGGAGCGTCTTCCAAATTCCAATTTGGTGACCAGAAAGCCCATCAGCAGAAAGCTGAACTCCTCTTTCCCAGGCCAGTAATCCGAGGGGGTGTTGGAGAAAGCAGGATATTTACCTTGATGCTGAGAAATGGGCTCCTGCAGAGAGTTTTCCGGGACACCTCCGGGTAGCTGCTCTTTGGAGCCGTACTTGTCATTCTGTCAGGCCTGTCAGAAATAAATCATTCAGCACAATGCTCCCTTGCTCTGCCTCAATTGCCCCTTGCTCAGCACGGCGAAATCCTGTCGTGCTCTGCAAACACCCACACAGCAGGCACACGCTCTCCCAGGCAATCACTAATTATTCCTGGGTTTCCTTTTCTTGGAGCACTTTAATTCTGCCAAGCAACAACGCAGCCTGCAAAATGCTAATCACCAGGAGGCCTGGGAGCTGGAACGCTGCTCTGCAGAGCCAAGGACGATATCGTGGAAACGTTTTCTGGGTCACTCTGACATCCTCACCAGTCATCCTTACCAGTGACCTGGGTGATGGGGCACAGGGCACCCTCAGTCGGGTGGCAGCAGATACGGGACTGGGAGGGCAGATGCCAAAGCTGATGGCTGTGCTGCCATCCAGAGGCACCTCAACAGGCTGGAGAAGAGGGAATTGAGGGATCTCAGTGGG
>WBMZ01015011.1:0-40430 GCA_013400975.1 Atrichornis clamosus
ATATGGGGGGCGGGGGGGAGTGTTAATTCTGAAAGCCCAGTTTTATCATTTTACCATTCTTTCCAAGAGTTACAAATGGTAAGGATGTTGAATTGTCTATCTGATATTTTAAAGATATCAGCAGTAATACAAGTGCATGGAAACACATCGCTGTATTTAAAATTCCAGGATAAATATCCCATATAGCATAGCACCTGGATTTGAATGTTCCCTGACAATTGGAGATTCAACCAGCAACAACTCTGGTGCACTTAAAAAACAACAAAAGAATAGAGATTGGAGATTTTGATTAAATTAAAAAAAAAAAAACAAAGCAGAGAAAAATAAAAAAGAACTAAAAAAGGGAAAAGGGAAAAAGAAAAAGGGAAAAGGGAAAAGGGAAAAGCTGGTAAGTCAGATGCACACAAACTAATTTTTTTCTGGCACATCTATTTTGTATTACAATATAAGTGTGCCATTTTTTCCCACTGAAATTAGCATTAATCCAGACAAAATATTGGGGTTCTGTATTGAAGAGTCCCATGCAACTGAAGCTCAGATTTTCAAAGCTAGTTAAGTAGGACACAAAAATCAATTAAAAGGCCTTAAGAATGTCTGCCTTCAGGTCTACTTCCCTGGATTCCCTGAGGGACAAAACCTCCTTAATATATATCTTGGAGTTTTCTTTCCCTGAAACCCTGAAACATAATAATTATAGCTAAAGTCCTTTTTTTTTTTTTTTTAGTTAGTCGTATACTTAACTTCCCCTCTCAGCTCCCATTTATCCTGACACTATAACCAGAGAAAAGGACGTCCAGGTGCTCTCATTTTTGTTTCACTTTAGAAAAGTAAGTAAATAAAATTTCTTTTTTCAAGGATCCATTCAGTTAAATTAGGATCCCACCTTACATATGCATCCTCTGTGAGAAAACCGTTCCCAACTATGTGGTACAGAGTGCCTCCAGCAAGGATATTGCTTTGTATTCTGCCCAAAGAACCCTTCTATTTGTGATCATCTACAATTATCAGTCCTGAAGATAATTAACTCTCACCTGCTGGACAAATAAATCACAGGAAAAAAATTATGAACCACATTATCTCACCAAGCCCTCAAAATTAAAAGCTTTTGGCCTCCGTTCAGTGTCTCCTAAAGCATGACTACTTCATTAGTTTAAAAAGCAAGAAAAAGGTTGTGTTAATTAAGGAAAGTACACCTTGAAGCAGAAATTTGCCTTCAATGGTACAACTATCAGTTTGATAAGATTTCAGCCTTTGGAGACTTAACCAGGTATGGCCCTAGTTTCCTTTAATTTTTCACCGATGACAACTCGTTCCAAATCTCAAATCAAATTTTGACAAATACTTGTTGCCTATCATCTAAAAATTTTGATTTCCTACTTTTCCTGCAACATTCACCTCCACAAGATATTTTGAAACCAGACCTGAAATACATTCAGCACAGACAGAAATTCTTGCAGGCAATACTGTCCATCAAATAAGCGATACGGTGACTCCTAACTCCAATTTTGTGTTAAGCACAGTGATGGGTACTAAAGTCAAGCAGTTATAATGCTAAAGCACTACTTTCTATCAGCCCCAAAAGATCAGTTTTATGTTCATAGCCTGGGTTTTGTACTGTGTATAGGAGTCACATATTAGTAAACTCAGAGCTACCTTGCAGTTTAGGACAGACTGTCCCAAGCTACAAATTTAAAGGCAAGTTTGGGGGAAGGGTTCAGTTTTTCATGTGCTGAAAATGATTCCTAGCCTCTTTACATAGTCATATAAAACCATATCTCCAGGCATTTACCAGCATTGCTTGACATCTATGAGCCCCAGGCTATGTGCACCTGCCCTCAGCAAGATACTGACAGGCAGCAATGAAAAGTTGATGGCTAGAGGGGTGGTTACTAGGTGTTTTGCATGTGATATTTCAAAAATGTAAGTGGAATACTGATCGTATTAAAAGAAAGAAAATTAAAGAAAAAAAACGCACACTCAAGAAGCTGGCAAACCTAAAAGTCTTACCAAATTAACTCATCAGCCTGACATGCCTCATTACAAGATCTTATCACTCTTTTAACTAAACAAAAGAAATGAAGGAAGAAAAGAAAAATATACAGAGAATATTTTCTTTTAGAAGAAGGTTCTACAGGAAGTGCTTCAAATGTGTTTCTGTCTTGTGCTAAATTAAGCAGCTCTTGATGTGGAGTTTTAGGGTGGCGTTTTATCCATTTTCTTTTTAACAAATAGAGTTGAACATTACAGCAACATCTATCAGAAATCATTAAAGCACAAGTTATAACTACTCCCTGGCACACATGTAAGTTGTCTTCTTTTTTATTCTTTCTCTATTATTGTTGTAAAATTTTCCAATTCCTCTATTTCACTTTAACTTGACACACTTTGCTTCTTTGAGCCAGAAATTTCCCTTTTTCCTGGTGACCCTGCCCTCTTTTTCTGGCACATGAACCCCCTTGGAATGCAGTGCAAAATTAACTACTTATCTATAAGTAAACCTGGAAGAAAACTTTCTGAGAAATCAAGAAGAAAGAAAATGTTCCAAATCCACTCTCAAGAACCAAAATCACATTTATAGATCTCTCTGACTTTTAATCCTTAATTTTCTCTTTCTTCATTTACAAAACTGTCAAATCCTAGTTACAGTTCCAATGGTCAGGTTTATACTTTTAGATATTTTATTACTAACTACTCCTTGCTTCCAAATAAACTTAATCCACCTTCTTTCCAACTAAGGGTGTCAGGGTGGTGCTGCTGGTCGTGGCTCTGTTCAAGATCCCATTGTTCTCATTGCTGTGTAAATTGTCACAGAGAGACTGAAAAGCCTCCAGTTCTAAGAGGACGGGCATTTCCAAAACATCAGCAGACACACTATTCAGTGTGAATAAATATGGTCCCTCAAAGAAATACAGAAAACCCCGGGGGCTTGAATTTACAGGGAAGCATGGCTACTTTGGGGACATAGAGTTAAAACCCTGCTGTACTTGTTTGATAACAGAACAATGAAGATTTAAATGGATCTAGGATTCTGCTCTTTATTCTGTCACCCCAATGAGGTAATGAACCTCTTAGAAATTTTCAGAACTTGTCTGAATTATCAATACCTAATAATTCACTGCAGAGTCAGAAATTGCTATTACTAATCACCACAAAAATATATTTTGTACCCCTATAACACTTCCAAAATAAATTTTAAAGTACCTTACAAGAAAATAAATATTTAAAAACAGTAGAGTTGGATGACATTTTCCTCTGTACAGAGTGCCAACATAAAGTTTGTGGAAATTTCAAGCCATAATTTGAAGATCTAGGAACACACATTTCTAATACTGATGCCCTATACCGGGCTGGTTTGTGCAATTAAGCAACACCTTAATAGCAAGTCACCTCCTTGAAAATCAGAGAATAAGATCCTACTCAGTAAGATCAGAGACACCCAAATCCCTTTCGAAACCATGTAGAGCTTTGCAAAACTCACTAAAAATACTATTAAAACACTTTAAAAGCTGGAAGTATAAAAAAATTACATTACTCTCAGAAGTCAGATGAATCCTCTGTGTAAGCATGCTGACTCGGATTCTTAGATGAACTCATCACAAGTTGCTTAAGTGCACGTACAAAAATTAAGAGATAATTATATTAAAAAATTTGCAAAGTGGCTCAATGCCAACAAGAGAGTCTCCCATCAATCATACATGATATTCTTCTTGATATCTCTCCCTATGTGGAGAAGCAGCTGTGCTCTAGAGCAAGTCCCAACAATTTTTAAAACCTGACTCCTGTAGACAAAATAAGATGGTCTGAAAACATAACCAGTTAGGCCCTTCTGGTTTTATTTGCTGTTACATGGCAACATAAGTAGCAGGATTGTCGTGTTTTAGTAAACTCAAATTTCACAGCGTTTCACAAATGCACCAATCCAATCCTACAGAAGCCAAAGTACTTGCATGATATAAGTGATGGCTATATTTGGCCCCATTAGCTCAGCTATGCCCCATCCAAGATGTATTTCAACAAGCTGACCCTGCAATCACACTGCAGTCAACGGTGAAACTTGCAATTATTTCAATGACAATAACAGCCAGAGTTTCAGGCAAGGGCAATAGTACTTGTGTGTAAAAACTGAAAGCAAATACTCTCACTAGGTTCTCTTAACATCAGGAGGATTTAGCAAACATATACAAATGCAAAAAAAAAAGAAAAAAAATGTCATAAGCAGAACATTTCATTCAAATACATACAAAGCCCTCTGTGATTACGGCACACAAATTACTGCTATACTGTCACTAGGCTTGACTGGAAGGTATTAAAATTAAAAGTCAAATTTTAACACTGCAGAAACAAATCAATCAACACTTCAAACTTGAATGGACTTACTTTATGAAATCAGGCAACACTGCAGGAGTTAAAAAGTGTGCTGTGTGATCTGCTATTTAAATTTTCAGTTTCTTTACACTAAATGTGGCCTGTCCAAATTCCTCCAATAGGAACATTTTCTGAAAGAACAGACCACTCTTGAGCCATTTCAGACTAGATGTGGAAAATAAACAATGCTGCTATACACCTGAACCTAAAATATAGAATATATTCATATTGTAGGAGAGTTACATATTAGCAGCACACTATGAAAACTGAGCATGCTGGGAAAATATCAAGCTGCTTGAACAAAAACAGTATTATTCATAAAACAGTTTTTCCACTTTGGAAACATAACTTGGCACCTTCTCTATTAGGCCCAAGTATTCTCAGCTTCAGATACTCCTACAGAGACGCTAAGTGGGTTTTATTCAGCTACATGCAAAGAAATATACAGTTATTTCTTTTCTGTGTCTGAAAATAACTTGTCCACTCCAATAAAAAGTATGCTGCTAGAGAGGTTGATAATTAAGCCTTTGGAGTTTGCCATCCATTAAAACTTGATGATCCCACCCAAAGCGCTTCATCATCAGAACCATCTGGTGCTCTTTCTGCACAATTACCAAAATACAGAACATATTTTGACTTGGCACTTGCATTTGGTAGACACTTTAGTCATTTTATAAGCAACAAGGCAGCATCTTGCCAAAGCACGGCCTCAAAAGGAAATTTCAACACACCAGAATCTGACTTCTATCCTAGGAAGTTCTACCAGGATAGAAAGAAGGAATGTCTCCACCTTCAGCTAATGTCCTCACCTTCACGTACAAGACACCTCTCACCAATTTCATTACTCTGTGCGACCTCTATGTGTTGATTATTCAAAGCATTATCTAGCAGAATAAAGGTAAGGTGAACTGCCTCTAGTTTGAAGATTAGTTTCTTTGAAGATGCCTGGCTCTGAAATCAAACTAATGATTCACCAGAAATCAAATTATTAGAAGTAGAAGGAACAAAAGGCATTTCACAATAATACTCTGAAGAACAATATCAAGAATATTTCACCTAAGACTCTCCCACCACCTTTTTTTCAGTGTCTGCACATACTGCAGTAGCATCAGCACAGATCTAAATGTAGGAAAGTCTGAAAAACAATGGGAGAAGATGGAAATATGGACTATTCTTGAATGATACTAGATTTCTTTCTGGCTCTTAATTCCCAAGGTCTACAAAAAAAAGAAAATATGATGAGAACATCTAGCATAATTCCAAAAGCATTAATAAGAGTCTTTTGCAGATTGCCTTTAATTCACTTATTTTAGGAATTTCTGCCAGAAACATTTGTGTCAAAATTGAAAATTTTTATGCAGTAATGACGTTATGCTCAGCTTTTTCTGGGAAAAAAAAAAAAAAAAGATAACTCAATCAAAGTGATTTTCAAATCTACACATTGATTTCAGGAATTCTGAGGATAAGTCTACATTTAATGTCCCTCACCTACAAGCATCCCATAAGCAAAGACACAAAATGATGTAAACCTATTGGAACATATACTCTAAGGAATTTACTTTATATATTATCTTTGGTGCAAATAAATGCTTCTCTCCAAGACTTATACTTATTGAACATACATATTATTAACCTGGTTGGCATCAAAATGGGTCAACTGCTCCCTAATTAGTGAAAATATATGAAAAACCCAAAAAGCAAATATTTTTTAAAATAGTGTAGCATAAAAATACATCCCAAATGACAACTACAAGTTACAGAGCAAAAAAATAAGTGCGGCACTCCGTATGGCATGGAAACCACAAACATATATAAACCAGAAAACACAGGTTTTCAAATTCAATGGTTGTATCAGAACATGGATTTAACACCCATCAAAATTTTCATACATATAAATTGGACTGCTAAAAAACCCCAGAAATAATGGATAAAAGATTGATAATTGACAGGTAAAAGAATAACAGAGTAAATAATTGTAGACATGGAGAACTGAACAAAAATTTACAAAAAAAAATAGTAAGAAAGTTACATAGGAAATTTGGATGGAAATTAAAGAAGCTATTATTGCAAGTAACATTGAGAGGTTAGTCCCTCAACAAAACAACTTCTGAAGAAAGAAGTCTAATGAAATTATAATAGGAAAATGCAAAAGAAAGAGATGGATAAAATATGTAATCACACAAAAATATATCTACGCAAGAGTAAAAAGTATGGAACTAATGAAAGAGAGAAATTAGAAACAGTCAATTTGGTGAAGAGATCTATGACTGCACATGGCAATGTGAGGCATCACCATGGCATTCATCCTTATTAGACAAGCCATCAGACAGACAAAATGTAATATATGAGCAAGTAAATAAACATTTGACTACACAGAATGTCATTCTCATTGGGTGACACTCCAAAGAGTATATATCTCCCTGTTGGCAAAAACAAACTGCACATTACATCCATATTTTTATACAGGATCTCGGAGCAGATTTCCTAACATCAGAGATTTAAAAAAACAAATATAGTTTATTGTCCCATAGCTTTTATTCCTCTTTAATTTTATCACAGCCAACAATATCATAACAAGCAGCAAATTATCATCAGGTCATAGTCCCGTATTTTTTGAGTGTCAGCATGACTTCCTTAAGTCTCTACCAAGGGAAAAGAATGAAAGTATTTACTCTGAGGAAGGTTAATCAGATTACTGACACCTTACAAAAGTATTAGGGGGTGTCTCCGTTATTTCAACTATTTCACCACAGTGACGTGTAACAACCACAATGTGATGATAAAACACCAACCCCAAACGGATCAATCAAATCAAAAAGCATAACTACTAAGAATGAAATAATTCAATTTACATCTTAGAGTCTTGAGCAACTGCTACAACATCAGAAGAACTCCGATGGGGAAAGATGCTGGTGCTTTCAGGCCAGTGGAATTAATTTGGCTTAAATTTCACAGCATCTAGAATAGGCCAAACCCAATGGAGCAGTTTTATTACTTCTCAGAAACAGTGGAGCTTCATTTGATTTGATACAAAGCAATTAAATATAAAGTCTACATTAAAAAAGAGACAACCTAACATCTGCCTCTCATTTTAAAAATAATTTTCAAATTATATGATAGGTCCTTGCTTTACCTATTCTAATAAAACTAGCAGTTTACCATTTATAAAAGTGACATGTTCTGGAATATTTTTGATGCAAATTCTGTACAAGCAATGACATGAGATAGTAGTAGACTTAAATTCCTTGAGCACGTCAAGACTGAGTTGTCAGCTTCAAAAAATGGACATTTTTTGCTAAGCAGATGAGCTCGTCATGAGCCCAGTGCATGGCTGTTCCTACAACTGCATTCTAATGCAAGTGAGAAGCTGGTGGATATAAACAGAGCAAGATATTTCATCTGGCCCTATTCTTACCTACTCAAACAGGAATGAGACCAGCAGAGATTTCCCAAGTCCTTCCCATGCACAAATATATGCATTTCTATATGTTTTGGCCTTCAAAACTGTGAATCAGAAACTGGGATCCAACCAGAAATAACTGCAGTCTGCTTTTCACAGAAACACAGTTTTCTTGTTATGCCTTGCTATAGTTATCTATCTTGTAATGTTATTCTTGTCACATCCTAAAAATCTTCATCACTTTTTTTCACTTCAGGATGAATTCTGCCTTCAGCTGCAAACCAGGAGTCCCCACAGAAGCCACAGTGGTTGCACGCTGGTGTACCAGGAAAAACAGAACTTGCACTTCCAGTTAATCATCTCCTACGTATTAACATACTTTCATAGTAATATAATACACACAGTTTATGTTGTGATTTAAGAATTAGAAACTAATCATATGTAAAATTAGGCCATTCAAGAAATAACTGCCAAGTAGGCTGGAATTAGAGCTGTATGTGAACCATTCGATGCTTGCACTTGCACCAGTGAACTGGAAAAGCTCGGTAAGCCAGCAAGGCTTAGGTACAGAAGCTGACACTCTAGCAGCGTCCAAAATCCCCTCTCCTTGAAACAATTAAAACTATCCTGCCATTTAATGGCAAGGAACAAGGAAGGAGCATAGGGGAAAAAGGGAATGCAGGGTAAAGAAATAAATCCTTAACAAGATAACCCGTAAGGATCGTTGTCTTCAGGGTCTGGTCAAAAATTATTCCATACTGTTTAATTCCGAATGCATCTTAAGTTCCTCCTTGTCTAATAATTAATTATAATACAAAATTATTCAAGACAAGATAGCACCTTTTCTAAACTCTAAAAAAAAAAAAAGCTGAAGTCTGCCAGCAACAAAATATATTTATCCTATTCTAATATGTATTTCTCAACTTCCTGTATACTTATTAGGAAGCACTTCCATCACTGGCTGGCTGAAAAACGTCTGTATTGAACAAATAATGCTATTTTTCACTGAACTTAGTGGAAATATTCTCCTGGAATTTAGAACTGCAAGTCAGTCACATGACAAATTAATCTAAAATATCATCAATTGATCCATATATGATCAGGTTACAGCCAGCTGTAATAGTCTTAGCAAATTATTGTGTTGTTCATACTCTGGCATCAGCAGTCTTTATTTTTCTAGCTACTTGGCTGTCAGTTAGAATGAAATTTTCATTGGTTCTGTTGATGAACAGCGGATATAAAAGCTGAGCTACATCATCTGTGACAGGCCAACTGCTTTTGGGGCTATTATTTTAGTTAACAGGCAGTATAACTTCAAATTATAAAACATGTTTATACACATATATTCACATTCACAGCTAGCCAGATACACACAAAATACTCCTGAATTGAGAGATATTCAAGAAAAATGAGAACATGACTGTTGACCTTTCTTCAACTTTTAAAAGCCTAAGGGAATCTATAAGTTGGGGGGCTGCAAAAGGGAGACTGTCCCATTTTTTTTTTTCTTTCTCCCTCCTTTTTAATAACAGAAATCCTGTCGTACCAATATGGTTTTGGCCAGAATTCTGCATTCAAAATTGCCCTTTGACTTTTGGATACTGTTTCCAACACAGAACAAATGACAGGATGAACAGAAGTCTGTTCTCGTGGAACGGCAGAAGACAATGCAGAGAAGCAGAGACATGGGGAATCCTGAATATGCAAAAGAAAAAGATAGCCAAGTCTTTCAAGGAATAGAAAGCTGAAATCAGATTATACATAACTTAACCAAACTGCAGCAGCTATTTAAGGGTACTTAAAGTGAATCTGCTCTTAAAGTAGTTACTAATTTTGTAAGACTCCATCTTGAGATGACCCCAATTTTTCTAAAGATGGTGCCAAAAACTGGTTCAACAGAGACTCAAGTTTAACACTAAAAACAAAAGCACACACAGCTGTATTTCCGCATTGAAAATGTTGACATTTCATGGCTTATGAGCTGCTGGAAATATACTGAACAAATTCCTTGAACTTGTAAGGTACATAATAGGTATAAGAAACAATCAACCACTATCAGACGAATTCAAGTATGCAATTTTAACACAGCTTTAAAGAGAGAAAAATGCAACCTCTTATAAAGGGAGAAAAAAACCCCATATAACTGACACTAAAAAAAACACTGAGTTATGTAAGAAGCCTAAGAAATAGCAACATATAGTAGCATATTTGGCCTGCTTTAGGCCCTTAGCTGAAGTTTTCATCCTCTAAAGAATGAATGGAAATTCACAAATTCAGGCAGAGATAAAATATACCCTATATATCTTTTCACAGATGCAGATATATGGAATACAGTATCTAAATAGCTGCTTAATTATGGAGGAGAGAGCAAAGGGTACTTAACAAATCGGAGAGATCGAAATCTTATTGAAAGACCCTGTTCTTAGTGGAAATCTGGACTAGCCAGATGCTGCTGCATAAATGGATTAGCTGTTTGTGTATGCTACACGTTGGGGATGGTCTGGCAGAGTAACAGGGCTGGTAGGGCCACAGACCTGATGAGAGGCCATTGCTGAGGACCTGCAGCTTTGGTAGTTAACAAAGCCATAGAGCTCCTGTATAGGCTGCAGAAGACATTGAGACACACCACAGTCCATCCTCTGATTCTGTTCTTGCCAGGAATGCCATGGAAATTCATTTGCACAGTTCCTGGCAAGCCTACTCTTATTTGCAAAGCAAATCTGTACCAGCGTTGCTGCTGGGAAGAGTCGGAATATATGCAGGTGAAGAATTTGACTTTCCATCCTTAAATGCATCCAACCAGACACGTGTCAGTGAGGTGCCTGAACGAATTACTCACCAAACCAAGCTTAGACAGCAAGGCAATCACCTCACCCATATGCAAAACAGATGAGAAGTACCCACACATGTGGAAGATTCATCAGAACTCTAAGCTAATACTTTCACAAAGCACCTCTGGTTTTGTCTAGTCTTACCTATAGCTGTGCCACAACTGGTTTTTAATGCCTAATTTAAAAGACATCTGAAACACCCTTAATTTACACAGCTCATCATAAGTACTCAAATAACCGGGGAAAAAAAAGTATTTTCACAGTAAAAGACCAGTAACATCAAGCCAGGTGATGTCTCAAATCAAAACACTGATCCTTACTCTTTCAGTGCCAATAAAATGAAAGATAAAATTGCTGATAGCAGTCAAATACAGAAGTGCTTTATTTTCAGACTTAAAGTATGCAAGATTTCTCTACCATAAAAACTGCAAGTAGAACACTTGTGAATTATGAAGGTCCTTCCTTTTTAAACAAATTTAGAAAATGTAATCATCCTTCACAGGTGAGATATTCTGTTTATTCTATGGAGAATCATTTCAGTCTAAATTAAACTCTTCAAATGGTTTTGATGATTGCTGCAATAAGGACACAACAGGGAAAAGATCTGGGAAGAGAATAACACGTGTTAGATGAATGGCTGACAGAAATATTTCTAGTATATGAAAACCACTGGTGTTTTTTTAACCAAATATCAGTATTATTTTTTCAAAGCTGAAAAACTAATCCTGCTTATGTCCTAAATAAAAATGCCAATCTGCACTCTCCTCTTTAATTATCTTCAAATTGTACTGAGCATATCAAAGAAAAATTAAAAATACAGGTCTTTTCAATATTCAAAAAACCCTACTAGTGATACAAAGACACCTTCTAGATACCAGAGTAACAGAAAACCCTGCCCATTCACCACTTAAAATCGAGGCCTTTTAGGGTGTCTTGACCTTAAGTTACCAGACACAGGGCAGGGTGAAAATGGCTTGTTTGTCAACAATCTAAGTCGTAAGTCCTGCCACAGATTGCTTAGAATTTAAACCATTCAAAATCTAATTTAGATGTTGATAAGACAAGTAGTGACCAAAAGCAGAAAAAGATGTTACAAGCAAAATATATGGCATTCTCTGTTTATTCTGATCCTAACCTCAAACCTCACAGACAGAAGGAACATAACCAAATAAATACCCATAAAAACCTTGAGGAAAGGATTGTTTCATATATTCCTCTCTTCCAGGCTGTCTCTAAATTCATATTTGTTTAATGGTATGATTAAGAACACTACTGCCAGAAGACATGGAAAATTCTAATATGAAGTCACAGAACTACACCATTACTGAAACACAGGTGCAAGACATCCTGCTACCTATTTGAGGACTTTTTGTAGTATATGACATGCTTGCCAGTTCATGATTTTAATTATCTCAACAGCAAATATTTTTATAAGAGAAATCTCAAAAGAATAACTAGGAATACTGAAATCTAGGTGACATAAAGACAGCTGTGTGAGGCACCCTATAATCCGTCTGTTCAACCTATAACTCGATCATCCTGCTACTCACACACTTATTTCCAAGGAATACTTAGTGATCCTTTACATACTGCTCAAGGTGAACCGTAGTAAAACTCTGTTTGTCAAGCGTCTACTGCAAGAATCATTTGTCTTCCTTAAGGACATTTGCTTTCCATAGCGATGTACCTCCCGGAGGCTTGTACACACCAAACAGTCAACAAATGGACTGAAGAAGAAGAAGGCCAAGACAGGCTCATTTCACCTCCCTGGAGGATGTTTCCATGGAGACTCTTTACAAAAGCCAATGCAGCTCCAGACTGCACCATTTGCACTTTTAGACTCCTCTGTAATGAAAAGGTCTCACTGAAACAAAACTGTTCCTGCCGGGAGAGTTGAAAGAGGCACCCTGACAGAGATCAGATCCAGACATACATGGTTTCCGCATGGCCATGCTCAGTCTGCTGCTAGTCCCAAGAACTTTGCCCGGTTTTTGGATGAGATTTGACGTTTAGTGTATCCTGTGGTCCCTGTCCTCTTCACTGCAGTAGGATAATGGGGAATGCAAGACTCAGAGCAGGAGCTGAGCTGCAGCTTGGGTTTAGACCCTTAAGACAAGGAAAGGAAGTGAGGAAAAGACCTGGGATGTTGCTCTCACAGTGGGTCAGTTTGAGGCATGGAGTTTTTGAAGATAAGGAGTCCAATCTACATACGGGTCACAGGTCTAAAGTTACCATTGGACATAATTAGGCAATAAGAAGCTTATTACATGCCCTCATAATTAAGCACTTGTTCCAAAGCCTGTTTAAGTCAATAGGAACCTTTCCATTGACTTCAAAGGGGCTTTTGATCAAGCCCTGCCTACTTAGCAGGATACCTCTCCCCTGTGTCATAACTCAGCAGTTGCCATCAGGAGGGACTCAAACTGACAGGCTCGTGGTGCAACACAAAGGTGCTGCTGAGAGGACACTTTCGTTTAAAGACATTTGACCCCTTTCTGTAACTTCAGCTAACTGCTGATCTTCAGCACCTGGGACATTTACTTGGTAAGAAGAGAAAAAAAATCACTGCCACGACTTGAGGTGAAGGGTAGCACTGAGAGACCTCCTGCGTTCACTGGGTCTAACTGTTGTTGATGCAGCCACAAGAATATTGCCACAGAATGTACAGCCTCAGAGACTATTGCCACAGAATGTACACACACATTTCTCAATCCAAACAAAAGAAATGGAGGAATCACAAAGTTCCCTTTAATACACATAATACATTATTTATATCCTTCCCTGACCATTAGGCGGTATCCCATAATAATCATTTATACAGTTCCATGTATCTACATACATATTAATTCTGAAAATGCATACTGTGTGGCCACACTGTAACTTGTCACTGACAGACGTTGTGGAAATCCCCCTTATTTCATGGATCATTGATCCAATGTGTAAATCCTTCTTAGCTTGCAAGCCATTGACCAGATAAACCATAAGGGCTCCAAAGGGAAAGAGACTTTCTGGTCTGTCGAGCAAATTCAGCAGTAGCACACGTACTTCAAACCCACTTGTGAAAACCTCTTTGAAATGAGGGTCCTGATCCTGCAAATCCTTATCCCATAACCTAGAAGTCATCCCAATAAAAGTCTGATGCATTTATCATGCATCCCTAGAAAAAGAATACTGCACTGTTCTCGTGAAATATTTGTATCCAGAATCAAGACCCAAATAAAATTGGAAAAATAAAGTCTAGAATAACTCAGCTTTTTAAGGTTTTCCACTCAAAATACATAAATACTATGCACTACATGAAACAAGAAAAAAAAAAAGCAATTTTTAAAATTAAAAAGTGGGAAAATTTGCATCTATATATAGTGACTTTTTTAATTTATGTACTCTCCTAACTTTCAAAAGAGCTAATTGGACTTTCCCACCATCTTCGATACTACTAAAAATCACAGATTTTAAGCCAATTCTGCAGATTTATAGCTATAATTCAGCAGTTGAATGCCTTTGAAAATATATCTACTAGTAACACAGTCAATGCTGTTACAATAATATTTTGCCTTTTAAGCATTTTGTTAGATAACCTATATTTTCCTTAATTTCAGTTCTGAGGCAAATACAAATTCAAAGTACAGAAGCACAAATGTTGTTTTCTGTGGTGCTGGCACACTGCTATTTTCCAGATCACCCTAACATGAGGTAACTATTATCGATTGTGAAAGCACAACAGGTGGGTCACATGAAAGGTCACATTAGTTTTGTTCACAGGGCCAAACAGAAGGTTTTCATTATCCTTAATAAAAACAGAAGCAAGTAATAAAATATATCATTGCAATAACATATCTCTCCATTCATATGCAATAACCTCATACATTAGATCCTACCATTTCAAAATACTGTTGTTGGCTCCAGCAGCATGATTATTCTTGCGGTTGCTACTTAGAAAAATAATATTATAAATCATAGTTTGACTTGCAAACTTCCACACTGTTCTTTTTGAATCGCTTTTTGAAGTTTTTTTCTGGACAAAACTCCTCAAAGCATGAGCTCACTTAGAAATAGTAAGTACTTTAAATGGTCAATAAGGCAGCAAAGATTTTTAGTAATTCCTGTCATTAGTGTAATAGCAAATCATGGTACCTAGAAGTAGTCAGGCAACTTGTTCAAATCCTGATGGTAAGTTTTAGTAGAGTCATAACTCAGCCGTGGTGTGAAAGAGTCAAAACATATTAGATCCTTTCAGAACAGTCTTCAGGACAGACTGACTGACCAGCTCCATTCTGCCTGTGACACACATTTATGTACATCTGTGCTCCCATCAGTGCACCAGCACGGACAGCAAAAGTTTACAGCTTAAAGTGAATGTAACATATTGCTTCACCTCCTGAAAGCGTATTTTATTTTTGTCACTTAGGTATCTCATATGTATATCATCCACCTTAAACACATTTCAATACAAATTCTAGAGGGCCTGTATTTAAAACAGCAGCAGTCATGTTTAGCATCTATTTCAGAGAAAATGGTTTGTGCTTTCTGTTTATATATATTTTTAACTTAAATTTTACTTTTATTTATTTCTAAATGATGCCTAAATATTTCTAGGCTGAACGATAATCAGTACATTGGTTTTTCTCTCCCACTTTTTTCTAATGAGACTATTCTTCAATCCATTCTTTTGATGCTGAGCATCCCCACCTCATGATGAATATACCTGGATATTACAAAGAACAGAACTTTAAAAAGTCTAAAATAATTTGTATTTGCCTAAAACATTACTTCCCAAAATAGCATGGGTTATAGGCATCAGTAATAACAGTCCAGTCGATATTATAGCAACAAAGAGACAGCCTGCTCTTGAAAGCAGGAACTTGTTATCAGAGAGCAACACGTGTTATTGGAAACAGCAAATGTATGGAACAATGTATAGCTATCTGCACACACAAAATACCCCTGGGAGAATGGCTTTTGAGTTTGGTTCCAAAAAGGAGAGCTGCTTATCAGTCTGCACAGAGCTCATCCTGGGGCATGTTGTGTCTGCGGAGTGCCGGCATTCCGGCGGCGCAGGGCCTCCCTCCCCGCAGCCCCCCAGTCCTACCAGTTTGAGAACAATGCCTTTCTTTTCAGAGCCACACCTGCTGCCACTTCTGACCAACTCTTCTGTCACGTGCTTCCTTTAAGAGGTTTTAAAAATCTTTCTCACGATTTGAAAACACGGAGCCGCAACTTCACACTATTTCATGCCTTCCTCCTCCCCCCTCACAGCTTGATGTGCTAATATTAAAAATCCTAGAACATAAATCAGTAAGTATATTTCCATGTCGGGTGAAGCAAGGGTGCAGAGCATCTCAAGCATTTTAGGTCAGGGAAAAAGTCTCCTCAGTTACAGTCTATCTGATACAGACACACGCTGTGTGGTATTCTCCAGTTTACAGGGTATGCCAAAATCTTTATCTATAAAAGCAGTGGCAGGTAAATAATGTAGACATGAAAAAAATGCATCTTGAAAGCATAGTTTGTCCAAACAGAACGTGTTCTATCCTCTTTCTGCTTAAGCTAAAAATTCCAAGGAGTTATTGGAATTATTCCAATCAATTTAGATAAAGAAATTTGTATTTCATTTTTTGCTGGCATTTCTGTGTGCACTGCACTCAAATCAGTTTTCAAAAAGAAATATAATTCAAAATAAAACAAAAAAACTCCTCTGATTTTATCTCTGAACTTTTTGACAAATTATCTAAAACCAACACTGATGAAGTGGTAAAAAGACTTTTTGCCTCCCATATCCTAGACAAGTGTAAAGCTAAAGCAACCTAATCTAAAACTTGCTATGTAGCTAACATTTTGTAAGAAAGGCTTACTGTAAAAATAAAAATATTGGGAAGAAAATTTTCAATGTCAGTAACATGATTTATATGGTTTACAAAAGGTCAGTCAGTACTGGACAGCCTTTTGAAAGATTTACAATATTTACAATTCAGCTATTCCTACACCTTTCATGGTATCGGCACAGTAAATTGAATATTTAGCTTAATCAGGGCACATATCAAAGCATTATCTATGTTACAGTTA
Organism: Atrichornis clamosus; assembly: GCA_013400975.1. Classification (NCBI taxonomy): domain Eukaryota; kingdom Metazoa; phylum Chordata; class Aves; order Passeriformes; family Menuridae; genus Atrichornis; species Atrichornis clamosus. The sequence goes on from WBMZ01015011.1 coordinate 16,660, forward strand.
AAATGGGGACCTACGTTCAAACACTTTCTAAACAGGGACATTCCCACCTGCACATGGAGCATTCCTTTGGGAATCCATGAGTGACCAGCTTTGTTACAAGTGCACAGCAAATTAAAGATTCTGTAAGACTGACACCCACGGGAGCTGTTTCTAAAACATAACTGGTAAAGCAGCTGAAACAGGAACACCTAAAGCATGACTCCTAATCCTAAACTCATATTGTAGCCACAATATTCATACTGTAGCCATGAGCCAAAATCGGCCTGATTTGGAGAGGCACTTGGCAAAAACATCTCTGATTCTTAGGAGCAAGCAACATTCCGAAGTCTACCACATCTACACTTGGAAGTGTTGGAGTGGATCAGAATTCTAACTTCAGACATTCCTGCTCTGAAAACATTATCCCAGTGTCCATGGGATCATGCATTTGGTCTAAGGTTGGACTTGTTCTTGCAGGTCTTTTCCGACCTTAACGATTCTATGATTTCAGTAAGAATTCCCTAACCAACATTTGCAGGATAGGATTGATTTTCCCCCCTGAGACTTTTCCTGATCAATACATATCATGGCACTCTCATTTCTGCCACCATTCCTGCCTCCGCTGTTTGCATACAGCAGTTTACACACCCCTGTATTTAGCACGTTTCTGGTCTGCCACTATTTGACTTTTTTGGCTCAGCTTTGAATCAAGCTATTGTCTAACAACAAACCTAGCACTTCCTTCAGGATCACACACACATGTATGCACTCACGCAGATATTTTTGATGTAGATATCCCCTGGTAGGGAGAAAGGCCAACTCCCTCCAAAAATATATGAAAACAGATGACAGACACCTGTTGCATTCTTTCCTTCTGTAATACACAAGATACAGACTGAAGTGCTTCTGTATTGCTCCTATCTGTCTGCCCCACATCACACTGAAAGCTACAGCCATGAATGGTTAGTTTCAGAAATAAACATTATTTTTCAACTAACAAAGGGAACAGGCAGTTTAGACTAGAATTTCCAAAAGGTTGTGAAAGTCTGGAAGAAAGCCAGTGCATTCCGCACTCCAAAATTGCAAAGCCTGTCTAACAAATGTATCCTCCTCCCTCTCACTTAAGTGTTGTTCTTAGGTCTCAAATACATTTCTTCAAAGCAATGAAAGTATATGCTAACACAACAACTTTGTCCAGCTGGAAAATCCATCTATGAGACCAAATCAAAGGCTTAAACTTTTTATTTTACTTGTTTGATTAACATATAGTGTCTATAACCTTCACAGCAGTCACAGGCTATTAATTAATTCCACTAATTCAGGTAGAATACCCACTCACTCGAGGAAATTTCAGACTTTGGTCAGTATAAGAAATTATACTACATCCTGTGGATGATGAAAAAAAGGAAGGAAAAACCTTTGTACCTACCGAATTGAGCTGTTGTGATTTCAAATCAGTTGTTCTGCACGTACGGATATAATGACAGGAAAAAAAGTAATTATAATTAGGTGTCTATTTTGATTTTTCTCTTCATAGTATCCGTACTGAATGTCATTTGATTTTAACAAACTCTAAAGTCATTTCAGGCAGGCACTGTATATCCTTGCTGCTACCGGTCTACTTGGAGTCTCTAGTTTATTTCTACAAAATTTCCATATGCAAGCATTTAAACATCTTTATTACCTAAAAAAAGAATACTTAAACAGTATGGTGATAATCCACAAGGGCAAAACAAAACTGATCTGAGCAATGTATTAACAACTGCTTTCAAGGGGTGAAAATAGAGGAAAAAAGAAAGAAAAGTGAGGAGGGGAGGAAAATATAAAAGAAAACCAGAAATCAGTAGGACTCAGCTCAATTAACAATCTGATTTTGTAATTGGAGCTACACTACAATTGAATCCCACCCAAAAAGTCTTCTTTGACTTTAATGGGACTCCATAATGTGTCTAAGAGACTGTAACTATAAGCAGGACATTCATTAGGCTAGAATCCTTCATTTTCAACAGATGTCTTCACTGAAATTAAATTTCTACGACTAAGATGCCCAGTTTGCTTCTCTTGCTTGCCTAGAAATTTTCACTATCAACTTCATTGGCAGCAATAAAACTACTCTCACACTCTATTATTGCCACGAAACTGATAAATCAGATAAAACGATAAATCTTATCAGGGAATATTCACACCACATCGCTTTACCTCTAGTGTAAATGCCTAAATGAGGAGCTAAGGCTTTCCATACAGTTACCCATGTTCCCAGAATCATAAAAGCGACGTGAATAAGAGGCCTTTCTCTGCTCTGCATGAAAGAGCCTGAAGTTAGATAAACTCTGCATTCTACACAGAGCACATTTTCATTCAGAAGACAATAAAGTTTCTCCAGGAAAAAAAATATTATCGCAGGTTAAATGAATGGAATATTTATATAAAAAGAAAATCCAACAAATGAACAGAGTTCAGGACGTGTCTAAGAATTACACTTTGAGAGAAGTTAGTCTTGGCAGTTTCAGTAAGTTTTAAATGCAGATTTTCATCACAGGATGTTCTGATTAATACTGAAGATTCATCACTGGAGAAAAAAGGTAAAGGAAATTAATTCAATACTGATTAAACAGATTCTGATAATAAAACCATCAACACAAGGAATGTGTTCCCAGAGATAGTAGAAGAAGTCCAAAAAGTCCATGGAACATTTAATTATATACTAAAGGTGATTTTTTAGAAATTATATACATGAGGATTGCAATAAGGAAGAAGCATTTATATTATTAGCTGTAGAATATTTTAATAACTTCCATTTGTTACAGGAGTACAAATGGGAGAAATATGTTTCTTTAACAATAGCACTGCAATAGTATCCAAATAGTAACAAAGCAGTATGCCACCTTAGTGGAAATACAAGCTACTTTTATTTTTGTGTGCAAAAAGGCATCATTTGTAGCTTTGGTAGCTATGTCCAGAAATTAATCTAAAATGTTCAGAGTTAGTAGTTCTGAAGGGAGTACTAGAGCTTCTTCAGTAGTCCAAATCACATCCAACACTTCTGTATGTCTGCATTCTTCTCAAGACCACAAAACTACCCCACACTAACCTGAGTTATCTGCAATTAATCCTTCTTTATGCAGATCTGAAAATTAAAATTAAGATAGCAAAACTGTATTCAACTGTCAATGCCACCACTTTATAAGTGGACATCATTCACACAAAACTGTTTCAGAAACACAGCTTTAGAAATTGTACAGTTTATTTAAAAAATATGGCAAAATGTAAACTTATTCCCTATTTCCCTGCTCTGTTTGTTCAAGACTTTGCTTCTTCCATCATAATCCCTCCTATATCACAAATTTTCTAACCCATGAGAGAGACAAGACAGTAGTCCAGAGCAGTAATTGTGTATTTTAGAATGCTGAACTTGTGTCTATTGAAAAGCAAAGTATTTCCAGCATAGTCGTTCTTCCCACCCCACCTTCAGTCTGATATCACCTTAATTTGTTCTTCCAGACCAAGCCAATCACTGCTAAAATGCTATGCCTCATTTTCTTTTACAGGCAGTTTCCAAGAGTCCCTGGCATCGAAGGAGCTGTGAAACAACACTGAGGACTCAGACTAAACATCTCAGCAACTGGATGTTCTCTCTCTGTTGACTCCACAGCAAGTAAGATTCTACCTTAAGCTTCCTGAATGACCAAACCTTCTTAGATTAGAAATACTGAGCAGAAGATCACAGCCATCCTTTTTACGTTTGCGTCCCGTAATGCGCTCTTTACCACATGCAGATTATCTGACCAATACATTTCCTTCTCCATTTGTCCAGCCGATTCTAACAAAGAAAATAAAGCTGGCATAGCAAGTGTTTTTTTCACTCTCCTTGAGTGAATGCTATCCCAGTCCAAAAGAAAAAGCAGTTGGAGTAACCCTAACCTACTTTTCTCTACCCCTTTTGCACATCGGCACCAATTAAAATATTGAATCCATGAGTTAAACAGGAGGTGTCTCATTCAACATCAATGACAACCCCACACCACACATAGCCTAAAAGTTAAAATGCAGCTCTTTAAAAAAAAAAAAATTAGTTTTTAATATCAGCAAGCGTGTTAATTGTGGTAAAATGAACAATACTGAAATTGTTTGAAGACGGAATTAAATTTAATGAAATTCACAAACAAACCCCTTTTAGAAAGTAACAACAGTTTTTTGAACATTAAAGAGAAACTCATTATATCAAGACAACTCCAATGTAAAAGGCAAACCGACTTCAATCACTGCATATCTGCATGTTAATGAACTTGCTGTGTGCAGCAGGGACTGAACAGAGTAAGTAATGGGAAGACTGTCTTAAAGCATACAGTACACTTTAAAAAAAAAACACGCCACCTTTAATCAATGAAACACCTTTTCATTCGTACCTTAATAGCAACTGAAATGATTTCAAACGTAACACAAAGGGAAGATGATACTTAGTAAAGGTTTCTTTAAGACATAACATTTCTTGCACATTCTTTCAGCATTCACATGCTGTCAGCATCACTGTGGCAAAGACTTTCAAGTTTCAGCAGACAGATACCGCCTAGTACAAAGTCTTTGTCATAATAATTTCATTGCAGCCCCCTGATCAAACATCTAGACAAATCTGAGACTGAAAAGTGAGAGCTAACCAGTGACCTTTGATTAGAACCACAAGCACCAGTTTTAATAAAATGCCTCATTCATTGCCTTCCACTGCCAACAAGGAAGGTGTGTTTGAGCCTGAAAAATGTAGTCAATATACCATTTACACCCATATAATGATTCCTATTATTCACAGTTAGAATTTGTGACTGTAGCAAGTGAAACATAGACATCTTAAAATAGCTAAATGAAAACACACTGACAACATTCTACCTTTAAAATATATTCAGGAGCCTGCCTCTGCCTTTCTGTTGCCTGCTGCTGGCTTTCATGTCTTGCTGATCGTATTGTAATAGGGTTGGCATTTTCCCCCCACAAGCCCTCATTTACACAATGTTTGGTTTGTTACTATTTCTCAAAAATCTATGACTGTTGGCAAAGTCCAGTTTTAAGGGGCCTTTAAATTCGTACTTCACTTAAGAAACAGTGCCCCATTCAAATATACGTTTATAAAGCTGCCTTTTTGTATATTATACATGAATATTTATATATTAAATTTTGAAAATTCAACTCGTTTTTGGAGCTGAACTTCCTATCTGACTTTGAGGGAAGGTTGTAAAAAGACTTAACAAACTTTGCAGTTGTTCAACACATGTTTCTGCTCAAAAGTTGCTGGTCTCTAATACAGAAGTTCAAGGAAGTACAATTAAAATCCATTTCACATATTTGTGCTTTAGCATGTCAGGCAAGAGGACAGAAAGGGGGTCTTATCACATTTATTTCCCACTTGAAAAGCGAAAGTCTTAAGAAGGGTAATAAATATTCAAATGACTTTGCACCACTGAGCTACCATATCAAGCTAATGATCTGTAGTCTGGAGCTCTATAAAAAGAAAGCTTACTGCCTGCCGTCACCTAGAGGTGTTGCTGTAAACACTGTGGGGGGATATTCTCCTCTCAGTGTGTGTGCATGTAACTACACTTAATGTTGTTTTCAAGACTGAATATATTGCTGAGTTGTAAAACAGAAAGACAGGATGAAACACATGCAGTAAAAGAATGCAAGGACAGAATTAATTGAAAGAAAGTTTCTGGAGATTTAACTTCACTTCTTTCTTCGCCATGCTCTGAAGGAGTGGGTTGGTGTTTCAGGCCTCACTGGCACAGCCACAAATAGGAGAGATGAAGATGTTCAGTCATTCATGTGGTGGGAGCTCATGGCTACTTAACTAAGAGCAAGATGAGTGAACTCCACAGCCTGCCAGAGCCTGATGCAATCTTGAATTCACTGTAACAGAACGACTGAGGCTCTCAAGTTGAATGGTCCTCTGCATCAGAGAACAGCCCCCTTCAGGCAGGAAGAAAACAGGAATAAATGACAGATTTGTCATGGACTGTCTGCATCCTCGCTAGAGCATGGATCAAGCAGACTTGTGGTCCATCAAAAGCCATGGAGAAAAGGCAGCTCCAAGTACATTAAAGAACTATTTCTAACCACATATGTAAAGGTATATAAAGTCTTATCTTTATTAAAAAATATTGCGTAAGAAAGAGAGATGGTCTGCAATTTAAGCATAGGCCTGGAAATGAGCCATATCTTCCAAGTTTGAATTCTGGCGAGGACCCAAACCATCTTGAAACCTTCCTGCTTCAGTTTCCCAACTGGAAAAGTGAGAATAAACATACTTGCCTACAGTATTTCTCTCTCAAGAGTGAAGGAATAACTAAACACAGTGTACTAGTATCTTGTCTATTTGGAAGCTCCAACATCCCTTATCACCTCTAAACAAATGTAAAACACAAATTGCCATTGTGCATCTTCTCTCTTGCATACATTCACTTTCTAACAGGCAAGAGAGCTTAATCATGGTTGCGTAGGTTATTTAGGTTGTTCAGAGAAAAAGAGAGACTGGAAGAAAACTGCATGGAAAAGGCATATAGAATCAAAAGTAAAGCTCCTCCAAGGTCCGTATTTACTTTCTTCTGAGTCTTACTCTCATAAAAGCACTAACCTTCTTCTAAACTTGGAGGAACATGCCTGTCATCAGAAACCCTCAGGTTTCTCTCACCAAAGCCAGCAAATTACGAGTTACCTGGAACTGGATACCAAGAGAAGGTGAAACAGTTTGTCTCTCCCAACACAGTGACATAAGCCAGGTTTTTACTGTCTCTGCTTTTCCTTCCCATAGATTGCATGGCAATCCATGCTGGCCCAAAGGTGGCTAGTGGTGCTTTCTTGTCTAACACAGATAGTAAGCAGTGCTTTGCCAGTTCTTTGGACTTTTCAAGCAGTTGGAAGAGGCAAAGTTCTCTTCAGTTACAAAACAATGTATTATCAGATCAGATACCAACTTTTGACATACCATAACTCCATCAGGACTGAAGTAATCAAGTTTACTCAGCAGCCCTTCAAAGTCTAAGACCTGAATCAGCCACAGTTTCTCCCATAGGACATAGAGGATACAGAGATACAGAGAAAAGTCCCATTTCAGCCTCAATATTGCAAGATGGTGCACACAGGCTGTCACAACTTCCTTCCAGGACCTGCCTACAGTATCTCCAGCATTGTTGGCATCTCCAAAAATCGGCCATTCTCCACTGACTTTTTAATTCTGGCAAACAGCTCTGAAACAGAACTGAGAGAAAAGAAATGTTCCTGACTCTGAACACAGGTAAGATGCTCAACAAGAATGAAAAACTAAGACTTCTGTTGCATCTAAATTACCATTTTGACATTAAAAAAGAGGAAAAGGGAAAAAAGGACCCTTGTTGTCTTTCCTTCGAAGGATAAAAATATCTCCCCTTTAATATTTTAATTGTAACTCATGAGGTTGGTTTGTCTTCCAAAAGACACTTCTGAACTGTCCAAGCACGCAAGTCTAGCTCATGCATAACAGACATGCAAACCCTTTGCACCTAAAGAATCAGGCTCAAGGAACTGGATTCTGTTTACACTTGAGGTGTAAATGACCCCTGAAAATATAATACAGGTTTAATATCCTGATTTATTATCTATTTACCAAAGCAAAACTGAATGGCTGAGAGAAGAAACTTTATCACCTTCTACTGATACTCTCCTGATTGTATTTATACATTTTAAACATGCAAAAAGAGACAAAGACAACTTCTCAGCAGTGTTTTAAGTGCTGTGGAGTCTAACAAAAGCCAGGGAAATCTAGAGCTATCTATCTGAAGCTGCCAAGGGATACTGTCTTACTGTCTATGTGTGTATATCCTATACTTCTAATGACTTGGCAGTTCTCTTTCATTCTGTAACAAAAAAGAGCTAGAAGGAAAGATTTCTTAGTTTTTGTTATATGAGTTTCGTACAATCACGTATTTTAAACATATTTTAGATCTAGAACAGAACTAGCCTTTTTTTCCTCTAGATAATTTAAAAAATTGCTTAATGTCCATTCACACACTAGATATTTTTTCAACTTTTCACTTGCAGATAACCAAATATACTTACTGCTGTAACACAATAAAATACTACTGTTTGTTTCTTTCCTAGAACTGCCTGGAATTACATGACCATTGCCACCAAAATGGAGCAAAACAGACTGTTAAGCATTAGCTCTAAGTTAAGTGGTAACATGATCTATTTAGTGGCACACTTATCAAGTCAGTTCTACTGCTGTTTATTTAAATAGAAATTGAAATATTAGCTGTTCAACAAACTCCAGGCATTCTGTGCAGGAAATTGAGAGGACTCCAGACCTTCCTATAAGGAGAGAATTTTTGACAAGTCTTCCCTAAACAGTTTCCTATTCTGAAGTACAGTAACATATCTAATAGTCAAGTTAAAAAAAAAAAAAAATAACAAAGCTGCAAGAAGAGAAATGTAGCCAGGGCAGACACAGTGCAGACACATTCACGTAATGATGCTTGCCAGGATAACAGTCCTTAGGCTCTGCAATTACAGGCTAAATGAAAGGAAACTCTGTCCAAAATCGCAAAATAGCCAAATGGATTCCTGATAGTACACACTGTTTGCTAAAAATTTGTTTTAAAACACAGCTTTACATCACATCTTTTAAATCATGGGAGAAAGGAAGGGAAATCCACATACAACCTCATGCTCTTGAGGGCATTAAAAGTATTCAACAAATACTTTAGCCACAGTAGCTAAACAGATTTTGTCATGTACCTTTATAATCACTTTAAAAATTCCCTGCAAGACCTAGCTCTACTATCCACATTTTCTTTCTTTATATATTTACACTTTAAATGTTGTGATTTGAGATTACAGACCTAAAGGATAATTTTGTATTCCACTGTTGCCACCTGTCAGTGAGTATTTCCTAAGGGTAGTGCCACTATTCCCTGAGCTTCACACATCCATATAAAGGGTTGAGTTTTCATTCTGAGCTATCTGCCTCTGAATGTTCAGCCATAAAGATTTTGATTTCCTGATAAGAGTGTTGCAATGCAGCAAAGCCAAAGGAGAAGTCAAGCAATGTTATCTAAATAAACTAAAATCATTATGCCTGATCAAAGCTACCACACAGCCAGTTTTGGTCAATCAGCATAGCACAAATAGCATATTCTACTGCAAGATAAACTTCAGAATCGGCCCTGCAAGCTTTTTGTGGACAGAACAGCCCCAAAATAATCAAATTTCCTGAGCAAGAACCTCATAATCACGCACAAAGACCTCAGAATCGTACTTCTTATTCAAAGAAAGAAAGAAAAAAAAGAGGGGAAAAAAATCCCACTACAAAGAAAGAGGTGCATTCTTTATGTAATTTTTCTCATGCCTGAAAGTGTTAAAAATATAGCAAAAATCTTAACACTAAACAGTATTGTTCTGCTTCTTAGTTTTGGTGAGTTTGGGTTTTATTTTTTTTTACTGGGAAAGTACTACTCTATTGTACACATTTTCATTTTTAATAGATGATTCACACGCTTGATACTAAATGGAAAAATGCCTTAGTAACGTAATCAAAAATATGCAGGCATGTGTTTCCAAAATTAATTTTGATATTTCCTGTCACTGAACTTGCCTCATCAGAGCATAATAGTAATTTTATAGTTGTAGCAACGCTGATTTCACCACATAAGAATCTACAGGAACATTTGAAGTTGCGCATGTTCAAGATTTTTTTTTTTTGTCCTGAATAGCTACACAGACAGCAAGTTTCAAATTCCTATCATCTTCCCAATAAGGAACTGGATTCAGAATTTCCAAAGGACAAGAGTTGAAATTGCAATCTATGCACAGCTACATCTTTTTACAAAAAGATGCAAGTCTAAGTAATTACTGTTAAGCATTTGCTCACCATTTAAATTGCTTTCTTACTATTTAAAATGTGTATCTTGATCCTTTTAAGTAATTAGGTAATCAGTAAAAAAAGAATTTGGGCTTTTACAATTATTGTTCAAGGGTTAATTTATATAAGCACTGCAGGGGCTATACTGAAGGCTTACTTTATAAAAGACCTTTTCCTCCTGTTTCACACAACATTTTTCAGAAAATAAGCAGTTGCACAAAAATGTTAACATATGGCAGTATTTTTGGAACTGCTGTAGAAATTAAAGGCAATAAAAATTGCCTTGGACAAGAAAGGACAAATAGGCCAAACCAAATAATTATTCTTGCAGCTTTCTTTAACCACTAACTCCATTTTATATGCAGTTTCCGATCTCTCATATTAAATCTGATCATATATATTTAATTCCATTCTTAAAAATTTCAGTAGACAACTTCAGTGCTAACCTACAACTGCCCTGTCAGAAAATCTTTGATGTCACAGCATAATAGCTCCTGAAAGAACAGCGCTAATACTTAATGTAACATGAAACCAGGGCCCTGCAGTGGGGCTGTCTGCTGTCAGGAACAAACAGTTTCACTGCTGTTCCCCAGAAGTGACAAGATTGAGAACTAACAGGGCAGCACCTCCTCAGTGCTACAGGAGACCTGTGCACCAGAGTCACTGGCAAATCCGATATAGCAACATTACTGAAAAACTAACAAACAAACAAAAAACCCCCACTCTACATTAAAATGTCCAGCACTGCAGCCATAGATGTTCTTTTCATCTGTTGTAAATGCAGCTGATGTGAAGATTAATTATTTCTATGCTGCAAATGATAAAACAGAAATCTGTTTTTATGTGGAATTTCTTTAAATTTCGTGCTTGTAAATAAAGATCATTGTGCTGCCTGATGCCCTGTAAATTCTTTTCCAGAATTTATTGTTTTGCTTACAATGACCTTTGGATCTCTTTGGTTTTGAGCTGAAATTTTAAGATTAAAAGTATTGCTAGTTGGCCTTCAGCAGAAGACATAAGGTACTTTCCTCCATTGCTAACACAGGTGCTTACAGGCCCACCTATGAACCCATTATCAGATTTTGACTAATAAAAACCATTGCACCCATTGTCAGAAAGCACTGGAAAGCTCAGATTCCAAAATCTTACTTGCCCCCTGCTCTGAATGGCACCAATGTCACTTGATCAGTGCCCCTTTCCACGGAGCTGAAGGGTCCCACGGGAGGGATGAGATACTGACAGAATCAAGTCCCATATGTCTCTGCTTTGTGCTCCACATTTTTACCTCTTTCAAAACATTTTTAAGATTCGCATGTAACATTGCTTTAGGTCAAAATATATTATTATACATGAGAGTACCAAGCTCCCATGGAAATCAGTTCCATTGCTGGATTTATTTTCTCCCTTGGAAAGCTGACTAGTCTGTTTTATAAACTAGCAATAGCTGTATTTTTAAAGTTTATAAAACCTGGCCTCTGGCTAACTTGTAAACATAGGATATATTATCCTTTTGTTTGTAAAGCTTAATCCTACAACTGTCAAGCTGAATAAACCTTCAGAATAATAGTAAAAATTTAAAAAAAAAATAGTCATCACCAGCAGAAAATTGAACTCAGATTGAGATAAAAATGTCAGTGGCACAAGTTTTTGATGCATTTGGCAGTCCTCATAGAACTGGGAACGCTTTTACCATTCAAATTTCTTAAAAGCATTCTTGGGCCATCTGATTTTAAAAGTCATAAAGTGATAAATGTTTTTAAAAGTATCTACGCTTCGCCATCCTCCTCCAATGAATCTCTGGTAGTTGGCAAAAATATATGTCGTAGTGGTTCAACCATGTAGGACCTTACTGACAACTGAATTGGAAATTACATTCTTCTGGTGGATTCAGAGCACATGTCCACACAGCAGCATGAAGAGCTATCTGCTCGTATATTTGCAGCTCTTTTCCCAGAACACACACACACACATGACAACCACGGTGCAAACGCTGAGTTAGAGGCACCCTTTCTACCTTGTGGTGTAAGGAGATTACACAAGAGCAAAGAAGGGTACCGTGAGCAAAGTAACATGTCAGCAATCACGGTCTGTGGCAGCATCAAAACAATAGATAAGGCCAAGTTCTCCTCCCTCGCCCTGAGTGCTGGCACCCACTGCTCCCTGAGCTGCATCAGAGGCGTGTGTTGTTCCTGCTCTTACGAAGGCAACCAGAACTGCTCTCCTGCTAGAACTGGCTGTCCCTGCACTCAGCCACTGCATGGCTTGAGCTGTGGTTTCAGCTACCTCCCTTTGCCACACAGTGACATTACGTTTGAAGCATTCACACAGTCATTTACTGCACCTCAGCTGAGAGGCAGGAAAGAAGAGCTAAACGTATGATTTCTTCTGTCCCTCCAGCTAGACGTGCAACAACATGCCTGTCTACACTCTAATCTAGGCTATATAAATACTTTACCTCGGCTATTTTAAAGACAGAGCATAAAAAGAAAGACAAACAGTCAAGATTTAAGCTAGCACTTAACTGTACCCCTATTCCATCTTGGTGGGAGCAAGCAAAAACGTTTACAGAGACAATGAAAGTCTGCTTTCTCAGAGGTTTGAAAAGACCAAGGTTTGTTCCTGTTGAGGAGAAATTGCATCCATTACCTTTGCTGGACATATCTAGGATTTTCCCCAAGCCTTTCTTTTTTTTTTTTTTCCCAATTCAGTTTATTCAGTTGATTTTTTGTGATGTTTGGTCAGGAGTTTAGAGAATAATGGATAAATATTTATCTACAATTCATATATATTTGATAGTAATCATACAATAACAGGAAAAGACTCCCTGGCTTCTGTAACACTACTGAGGTAGTGCCAAGATTATGCTTTTTAGCAGAACAGGTGAGGAGAGGAGGAAAACAACTAGAACCATTATCTTACATGGCCAAGGCATTTTGAGTCAAGACCAAATATCTGACAGTACTGCCTAGAGTTCTCAGTTCAGATAAAGCTCACTACTACTGATTGTCTAAAGAACACTCTTTCGGAACAAGGAAAAAAAAAAAAGGTGGTAAGAAGCAGATAGCAGATATTGGAAAAAGAAAAAGTCAATATAAACAAAAAAAATTATTTTTAAAATTTTATATACTAACTGTAGACAAGCATTATTAATTTCTGCAGATAAACATAGTTCAAACAAGGAAGTAATAAAATCTGGGTCAAATGTTGGTCTCCTGATCAAAAATCTTAGCAATTTCACATTAAACATAAGTTGATTATAAAGAACATATTTATTTAGCATCAGTAATTATGTAAAATGAGCCATTCCCTCTGGAGATTATCCACAGCCTTCTAGACAAAACAAGCCCCAGAAGTTTTTAATCCTGACCATGTTGCGGGCTGACCATTAAACAAAGGAGCAGGTCTGTGAGGAAATTCATAAGCCAAAAAAATATATAAACCACCACTAGTACATAAGGATTCAGCCCTCCAAAGTGCTAAGCACATTGGCCCCGATCCAGTGAAGTACTTAACTACATGCTGAATTTTAAGCACATACATGGTCTCATTCCCACTGAGATTATTCCCGGGCTTTAAAGCTGACCATGTGCTTATACAGTCTTTTGAACTAGGACCAGAGCATTTGGTGGACTTTGAGGACTTGAACCCTGTGTGTTATGAGCTGGACCTGAAAGAGCTCAACCACGTGAATTTTCTACCTGCCTTAGACAATAACTCTGAATTCCATTCTAAAGATGTGACCCAATCAGAAATTACGAGTTCAGACTGTTGACACTCCCAATAAATAAATAAATAAATGAACAAATATTTTCCCCTAGGTCTAGACAAAGAACCAAAACCCATCAACTCCTGTGGCTGAGGAAACACACGTGCTGTGGAGTTCTGTTGTAAGAATCAACACTGGGAATAAATGCCAACTATCCAATTCATCACTGCTTTTTATTTTAATACAAAAATTGTGAGAAGAGGCAAACTGCTCCTCGCACAACTGATCGTACTCATTATGGCTCCAACACCAGAGAACAGGCAGCCTGTGGCTGTCAATGCCTTCTGGCAAATAAGAATCTCTTTACCCAGCAATTGCCTTTACCACAGCTCTGGAATTCACCACAAGGAGAGTGAGGCCCAAGTGTGACACTGAGCAAGATTTCGGACAAGGAAAATAGCAGGAGAGAAAAATGCAAATAAATTAATTTTGCACATCAAACAAATCATAGCTAATATTAAACAGCCTTTTATCTGCATGCAAAAGGGGTTGTTTGTTTTATGTTCTGCCGGTTTTTTATTTCAGGGCCCTATTCATTGGGAAAATAACCAAACCAACTCAGAAACACTGAATATTTTTAAACACAAGTAAAGGCATTTTATTAGAATCTGAATTTTAAAAAGGCTTCATAAGATCCTGACACGTTCATCTTGTGAGTACTTGCACAGAGAAACTTAGAGGGACTAGAAGGAACCACAAGCACCTTTATGTCAGAAACAAGAAAATTGTGAGGGGCTATTTTGTGAGGTGGCTGCTGCGCCTCATTTGGACAACTGTATTACACTGTGGCATAGAAATGAAATAGTGAACATGCATAACCAGTCATAGAGTGATCCTAAAATAATCAGACAGTCGGCTGCCACAATCTAGCAGCTTTAACTAGATGGAACATTGCTGTGGGGATCCATTCGCTGGTCCACACCAGTCACCAAGAAAAAGCACTAATATGCACCGTAGCATTTTTTTACGTGCTCAAGAATTCCAATGAAGCCACAGTAATGAATGACCCTGCTAACCTTGGACACTCTTAGAAGAAATGCTGAGGATATATGGATCCTTCCCTGAAAGTTTCAATGGCTCAATGCCTTTTATGATAAAACTTCACATTTCTTGTATTTTTGGACTGGCTCCCTGCTTGTTACCTCTGCATCTCAGTTACTGAAACATGGGCCCAGCCCAGCCTACCACGCACAGCTGGAAAGCTGCAGACCATGGTCTAGTTCTTCTAAAAGAACTGTCTGTCACAGGAAGTCCAAAAAAACATCTTGCTAAAAGTACAAGAACTGCACTATTTTCCAGAAAGCTTAGAAGATAGAAAAACTATTTTTCTTTTTTACATAACAAAATATTCACAGTTCTGGAGGTTGTACATCCCAGTTATCAACAGCTGTTCAATCATTACTCCCCCTCTAACCTCAATTAATATCCCATTTGATTGTGAGTGACAAAAGTGCTGATTTTGATATCTCATCCTCAGTTCTTGGAAAGTAGAAGAGTCTAAGTGAAGGAGGAGAATAAAGTAATTAGGTATGCCTTGAAAGGCTGCAACCACTAATGCTGATTTGCCCCCACACATCCTAGGGTTTTTTCCTGTCTTTCTCCTTCTCATCCTATCCCATTTCCTCCTTTTGCCCCTCTTGTTTTCTCTCAAGTATTTCCCATTCAAGTAGTCTCCCTCCCTTCCTATCCCCTGAAATTACTTCAGATTCTAAAGTATTTCATTTCTGCTTTGCTTTTAGCCAGTCTCAAAACTTCATCACTAACAAGATCAAAAGGACATAAAATACAATCTCATTTCACATCCAACATTCAGATCACAAAATGGTGTGCAAGTGTATTGAGATTACTAAATTCCACTGATCATCTAGAATCTGCAAATCCTTTCAAAAATATTTGCTATCAATCAGCTGTTAGAATGATTAGTAAAACACAAAAATATTTAAGATTCATGCCAAGCAGTCACAGGCCTATCATATAAATAATATTTATGTACATTTGCTAAAAAATACTAAACTGACCAAAGTGACCCACCCTCAGAAGCCTACTTTTTCTAAGACAGCAAGGACAGATAATGTGTCCCAAAGAATTTGCTGTGAAAAACTTGATGAGGAATAGAAAAGGAATAGAGAGTTCCGTCTTGAATACAGTAAGCACTAAAGGGAACTACTTTGACCACTGCATGTTAGCTTCTTTAGAAGACAGCTTTACACCCTCTATATGGAGAAGTTTTAAAAATTTAAATATATCAAGCTATATACAAATACTCTCTGACTACAGAAATTCTCAATGCATGTTCAACAGCAATACGAGCATTACAGTTGCTATTCAGTTCAATTATGCTACATATTCACTCACTCTTCCCTCCCATCCTTGTCCTTTCACATCCCTTCCCCTCCTCTTCCTCTCCCTTTGTTTCTTCATCCCTTCTTTTCTCCCACACACTCTCAAGAAGGCCCAATTCAGCACAGTGTGGCATCAGCAGAGACCAGCGACAGCTGCCGTTCCAGCTACAACAGTGAGTGGATTTTAAAAAAAATCAAGGGACAGCTTTAAAGTTTGGTAGAGCTGTTTAAACTGAATATGTAATAACTCTACCGAGGATTTGGACTTTAGCTACACTCAATAGGGGTGCTTCATTACCTACTTGTGGGAATGTCACTTGTCTGTGATGAGGTCACAGCCTCCTGGCGGTAAATTCCGTATGTGCTGTTTAGCCCGGTCAGCTGAAAACAAACTAGCAGATGCCACGCTGATTTGCATCCAGTTGCTATTGATACTAAAGAGACAATATGTGGAAGACAGGAAGTATCATGTGGGAGGCACGCTTCGCTGGTGTGAGGGGAAACGAGCCTTCACCTTCTTTATCTCATCATCCCATGCTGAATTTCCGAAATAGAAAAGTCTTCCACAACAGGAACACGGCAATCAAAAACAATTTGGGGCTGGATTTGTCTCTTACTGGTTTATTGGTTATCCAAGACATTTCTGTGCCACTTTGATTGGGACAGAGGTGGGAGATCCATCAGAAATAGAAACATATTAAGCCTTGAATTTTGCACTTGTAATAGGAATCACCCATAAAAACTATTCAGTAAAACAATTCCCTCCCTGTTCCTTCTGGGTCTCGTTATCTTACACTCACATGGTGAAACTGAATTCAACCTGTCCAAGGCAGGACTTCATAAATTAGAAACTCCAGCTAATCCTCAGTAATTACGCTTTAGGTACATTTTAACTCTCCTATCCACGTTTTCTCTTTCCCTGAAAAGACTGTATAACACCCAGTGCATTCAGTCTTTCACTTTTACACCATCGTGATGATTTCGTGTCTGTAATTTGATCCCATGCCATCCCAGAGTGTTGTGCAATGGTGTTTTCAAATCAACTGTTAGAGGGCACACCCATTCGGCCCGTGAAACACAGGGCAGCGCAGCTGCGCTGAAGTGCACACCGCTGTAGCTCCACTGCCGCGGCTAGTTAGAGGTTTTGTTACATTCTTAAACATTACAGACTGAATCCTGCTTGTTCACAGGTGGGGGAGAAGTTAAAAATAATGAGAAATTTCACTGAGTGAAGAAAAGGACAAATCACAAGGACAGACTGTGTACACCAGTAAGGAAAGAAAAGCCTTTCGGCTTTCACCAAAGGCTGAGGGAAGATCTGGGAAGCAGGGAACAAGGGCCCAACTGAACTGCTTGTACACGCGGCAGACTTGGCCCCTTGAAGTCCAGGTTGAGCACTGTGGGTGAGCACAGAGAGACACCTGAACTGACTCCACCCTGTCTGTGTGAGTTCGTAGTTAGAGGCAGCAAAGGATGAAAAGTCAGAGGCATTTTGAGCCTAGTGGGGGCTACCTGAAACTTGCCAGCTCCCAGGAGCATCATGCCTATGATGCAGAAGCCTGAAGATATGATAAGACATAAACTAACACATCCCGAACCTTGTCTTAATGTAAGTAATTCCTGAAGTATACAGGGAGCCTGTGATTTATCCACCTGCAGCAGTAGCACAGCTCTGCAGCAGAAAGGCTGATAACACCCACTCTCCAAGTGCAAAATAGCCAGATGCCAGAATGGCAAATACCAGCACATTCTTCCACCTTAATGCAGCAAAGTGATTTCCCCCTCAGTACTTTAGCACAAAAACATTTCTTTTTTTCTCTGGCAGATATGCTGACAGATTTGTAACTTGGGGTATTCTAACAGTGATCAAAGTAACACTACTTCCGTGAGTACAATAGATCTGTTGCACTACTGGTCAGTACGAATGAGAATGTGCTTTGTCTTGCTTCTTTTTCTAGAGCATTAGGTGGCAATACGTTTCTTTCTTGATGTCTTGTGTGTCACATTTTTCCACCTCACTATATTTCTCTAAACTGACTCCCCACAGTCTGTGTAGCCATCATCCCATCCCAACACCAGCATACTACCTTCTAGCTCATGAAATCAAGACGGTCAAAGTTGGTCACATCTAACTTGTTTTGAAATAAAGGAAGATTCCATTGTTACATCCAAAGAGGAACACTATGAGTACCATAATTTCTACGTGGAAAGAACAGGTAGCATAATGGGAGCTGGAACCTATAGAAAGCAACCAGAAAGCATGAAAGGGTTTTCCCGGAATTCATCTTGGACCTTTTGGGCAGGCAATGAGAGTAGATAAAGATAGCAGAATGTAAGAATGTGTACATGTAACCAGAGGTGAATACTAAAGTTCAATTATAGGAACTACCATAACAAAACTACTACTAAAAATATGTTGAAACATGTCTTAGGTACATTTAAAAAAATTTCATGTGCACTAAAGTTTGAATAAAGTACTTTCTCACTGCAGTGGCCAACATTAATCCCTTAACAGAAGAAAAATATGAAAGGACCTGCAAGAAGATCAGCAGATCAGGCGTGACTGAAAGAAAAAGAGGAAAACACGCAGCCACAGTCCCCATCATTACAGGAAGCCACGAAGCCAGCAGTCGGAATTCCCACATGTGGCATAATATCCTGTACCAGAAGACCTGCTGGAAGATTTGATATGGAGGGACAGTTGATCTAACACACAGTTTATGTGAGATGGATACGTGTTAATGTCATCCTAAAGCCATAAGAAACATCATGTAGGCAAGCCTGATTCCACCCTAATTGACACCAAGTTATTCTCTACAGCTAATCCAATGCGCACAGGGCCCTGATGTGAAACACCCGCTCCCCACACAGTCACAGAAAGGTCTTTCCACTGAACCCCGAAGGAGCTACATCATGCCCTAAGGAATGTGCTTGTGGCTAGAGTAAAAAGGCACCCTTCCAGTTAAGCAAACAGAGCCACACTGGTTTATACCAGCAGAGAATCTGTCAAGTACCAAATGATATCAAAATATGCCTCTGAAATAGCGCAACATTCGAACTCCATATATATCAAACCCTTGAAAATGTTCACTCTAATAACAATAAGCCAGTCAGACTGGCCTATACAGCACTCCTCTTACCCAGAAAGCTCCCAAAATCTGAGTCTTTGTCTTGTTCCACCTATTACTTCAACAGGTGGATTTGGTCCTTCTGAGGTGAAATGCTGTGAGTGTCCTCAGCACCTCACTGAGGAAAGGAAGTGAGGATTAACTGAGCCAGTTAAAACTGTAAGAATGTAGATGGGCAACTACATCCTATCTTAGCTGGAACTAGGCCATGGCACTGAGGTTAACCCCCCGACTTGTGCAAAAATACCACGGGCTTTGACTGACCACAAATGGTCAGGAGCTCAGTGGAACAAGCCCATCCACAGCAATAGTGCAGATGTGAAAAGCAGCAGAACAGCCTCGGAAAGGGTGGCATTCCAGCTCCAAGTACCCATGGATACAATCATCACCTTAAACTGGACAAAACTAAGAGAAATTGCAAGATTGCCACAATACAATCATAGTCAAACATCTGTTTAAATACAGAGACTTCCTAAAATCTTCACCTCGACAGTTCTGGAGCATTAATGGATAGAGCCTCTGTGGAATGAGCATCTCTGAGTAATGAGGAAACTTGCAGAACTCTCTGCCTCCTCCACACTGGGACACTGACCAATACAGTTTATGAAGCAAACAATTCAACAGCAGCCCTTCTGGAACAGCTCCTCACCACGGTGATCCACTCAGGAATTAAAGTCACATTTATTCCTGAACAGAGTTCCCAGATAGGGAGCACCGTGCAGTATTTTATGTCATTTTTCCCACAATAGCAGGTCCTTGGAGTAATGTATTAATTCTCCTTATGTTGTTTAACAGTTAGATGGAATTAGTAAACACATACTGTTTCATTAAAAATATTATGTTTGAGCACATGCATTTAATTTACCATAAAGTATGGTATGTAAGAAATCACACCATTTTCAATAAATCAGAAAAGATATTAGCATTTTTGTTTCTAATACAAGATATTTTATGCAAGTCATAAAATTTCAGTGGTATATGGAAGGGGTCTTGGAGAAATACACCAAAAAAATATGACTATAAACAAGCCATCATTCTGGTAAGAGGAAATACAAACAACCAGAATAAAAATAGTTGATGCACAAAAGCCATAATGAGGGGGTTGCTCAAAAAATAACTTCTACTTTGAATGGTTTGGATGAAATACAAATTATCCACAGAAAAGTGTGGACTGGCATAAATGTTTGTACAAAATTATAAGTATATTTCTAGAAGTATGCAAGAGACAACCGCCTGCATGCTGCACAAGGTCCCAACAACGCTCTGCGTAAGTGCTAGTGCACAGAGTCCAAACCACTGCATTTTAATTACTATGCAGCCTCAGATATATTGCCTTTGATATGGAAATGTTCTTGTTCTCTCATCTTCACATACGGTCTCATGCACAGAAATCTTTATCTGATTCATAAAAAATAAACTAGAATCCAATCTCAACACCTGACCTCAGTGCTTAGAAGTTTTTTACTAAGCATGGTGTCACTATAAAAAGAATGGGTAATATTGGTGTAAAGTTAGATATTTGGAGCAATGATATGAAGGATTTGCAGTTAGGAATCAAATCAATACTGCACCTCTGAGGTTTTAGTTTCCTGTTGCCTTATGTCAGTCTACCAGTGACTGGAGACACAATTGACTACACCTTTCTGTCTAGCTCAAGAAGAAAGAAAAAAAATATTTAAATGACATCCTGTCTTACCACCAAAAGAAAAGATGCAACTCAGCCACTTGCTGTATGGAATAGGTTCTTAAATCCAATAAATCACTAACATCAAACTTTCCACCTTTTTTTTTGTTGTTGTTAATTTGGATGGAACATTCTTGTACATATTTTAAAGGTATGTACTACAAAGTTCACACGAGAAGAAGCAAAACATTTCCCAATCTTTACTTCAGCAAACAGGTAAAATAAACATAAAAATAAACCCAGTACTTTCCTGTATCTTACATTAATATGCTGCCTGTAAGAAAGCCAAAAAATTTTGCTGACAAATTCTACTAGTCACTCAGAAAAAAAATTACATATTCAGACCTATTTAGATAATTCCCTTAGTTCTACAGAATTACATTTTCTTTTTCCAAATAATATGATCTGTGCAACCTCTCTACAGATGATAATGACCCATCTGTAAATCATTTTGTTGCAGGTTATCTGTTTTTTATCACTGCTAGTACCTGTCTGTCCCTGATATGATACCCTTAAACACATTAACTTGATGGAATGTTTTGCCTGACTTCAAAAAAACATCGATTGATTCATTCTCCGCTATAAATGAATTACTCTGATTAACCTAGTTTAACAATATACCTAATGTTATCCTACTCTTTCCAATTCACAATGTTCAAGAGATATTTGATTGAACTAATTTCTAAGCAATGATTTTCAAACTTGGGATGCTGGGTTTTTTTCTTTTTAATTTAAGAAGACAAAACAGTAAACATAAAACTGATATGAGTATTTTAAAATATACAAGAGGAGGAGAGAAACGTCTATGTACTGATTCTTGTTTCTTTAAGAGAAAATCCATTTTTCAGGTTCCTGTTGTACTAATTGAAAGAGAATTATTTAAAACTTCACTGAATACTTGAATATACGATGGGTATCTGTAGCAGCTTCACGAGTTCCTAGACTTTCTGAAAGAAAGAACTCTAGACTTTCTGAAAGACAGTAACCTAAAAATTGGCAGGAAACCTCTTACAATGATGTCACAAATATTTGTTGTTGCCACAGAATAGTGTTTTAAAAGAACACCTACTTCTGTGCTGAAAAGGCTTTGGGAACATGTAATTATCCAGTTTTATCACTGTAGAAATCGGCTGCTTTCCAGAAAATACATCTATCCGATCTCTCTCTTCTGTGCAGAACTACACCTAAACAGACACTTACTTCATACAAATATCACACCAGTCCAGTGCATAACCTTACTAATGATAGGATCTCACGGTATTTTGTGGTTTTCATAATATGACGTAATGGCCTGCAATGACACACGTACAGATACATACTGTGGGAGAATCGTGTGCCTAAAAAATTCTGAACGGCTCATACAAAATAAAAGAAAATTCGGTTTCTGTGGTTTGGTAATAAGTCCCCTAAAGTTCCCATTCTTGCTGTTCTACCTGAGGAAAAATAGAAAATTGTGTAAATAAAGATTACACAAAAAGACACTGAAAGAGATGCATAGAAACCAGCTTACCACAGCACAAACCTGAAACATGCACCTCTGTGTTCTGCTGCTACTTGACGGGTAAGCTCTGTGTGAACTCCTAAATACCTCTCTAAGAGCAGTACTTCTCTCCCAGGTTCTGACACCATGCAGAAAGGTTTCAAGGCTCTGCCTCAGTGATTTACTGTATTAACTGAAATGCTTTTAAAATATGCCGTAGTATCGCTGCAGTTGACGTGGTTCACATATGCACAAACACCCCTATTTACGTAACTTTTGAAAACTTTAGTCATTAAGCACAAGGTCTGCCAAACCAGCCCGCTGATCTCCAAAGTGACACTATGGAAAAAGAGAAATATACAACATCCCACTGTATGGGGTGGAAAGAAAAGTGCATTGTGGCTTCTCTTTCTGAAGTAATTTTTGTTCTGGAAAGCAAATAAATAAATAAATAAATAAATAGACTGAAGCCTCTTGGGCGTGATCTATACACTTCCAAGGGGGAAATCAACCCAAGTGTAAAAGATTAATGGATATGCTTCCTGAAGTGGTATCTCCCAAGGTAATCACAGTGTTTAGCAGATAAAAGATCACTAAAGAAACTTTCTAATGCCCATTGAGGAAAAAAAAAAAGTATTTGTTATTGCTATCATCATGCAGAGCTCTGGCCGTTATTGCCCCAGGAGATTTCAAGGCCTTTAAGAACTGCAGGGACACGTGGATACTTTGGACTAAGAATACAATCAAAGACACAAAAAACTTGTCCAAAGAGAATTTCTTTTTTTCCCCGTTGAGCAGAAGAAGTTCAGCGGGAAGTGACCACGAACAGTTGTTGGCCACATATTAAAAACCACTGGCGAGGGAACAAGCACTGGCAGTTCCCACTTGTGAGCAAAATCAAACTGACAAGTGAAGGCAACTAACTTTGGACATCAGTTATTATTTTCTACAAGCCAGGCACTTGTGGCCTTACCAGTGAAACTGATGGGCTCCACTTTGCTTCTCTTACCGCTTTCACCGGTGTGTAAACGTAAAAAGGAAAAAAACGAAGCAGTTACATAAGTTGAGCAGAGAATCAGGAATGCGCAGGGAGAGACAGCCATCTGTCTCGCTCCCTTTATGCTGTGTTACACACATGGCACTGGCTTGCACCCTGCGATCTAGCAGAGACGCAAACCGAGGGAGCGCTGAGGCAGCCCAGCTCAGCCTCCCAGCAGTACCGAGACGGAGCACTGAGCTGCAAGGAGGAGGGAGAAAATAATGCGTTTAGCAGAGGATGCGAGACTGCCGACCAAAGGGCCTCTTACGCGCTCATCGCTGAATGAATTAAAGTTCTCGGGCAGGAGGCCGGGGAAACCGGAGCGAGCGACACAAAAAAGTGTGACAGGAGGGAAGGAGCCAGGAGCCGGCAGCCGGGGACAAGGCGTGCGGACGCCGGCGGCCGGAGCCCGCAGCCCGGCCGCCCGGGGAGGGGCGTGGGGTCCCCGGGCGCGGCCGCTCCTGCCCCGCGGG